>JAULBS010100203.1:0-49625 GCA_032355785.1 Symmetromphalus regularis | reverse complement strand
CTGTAAACAGCAATTTGGTGATATTTAAATACATGTAAAATGACTGACACTAAACTTTAAAAATCACATCTTTTAATAAAGTTAATTTTTGTACATCTACAAGGAAAGTACAAATAATAGTACTTGAATCATGCTTGTAGTCTGAACTCAAGATTCTAGATTTTAACATGATGATAATGCCATACAAATAGCATAAAAGTCAAAACACATAATTATGATAATAACAGCATTTAAGTTTACTTATAAATAACCACTTTTATTAAAAGTGCATTTGTTGCAGGCAAGTGGATTTATTTATTCAATATTCGGTATTTAAGTACTGCTTCATTAAATTATGATTCAAAAAACCTTTCATGCATACTACTACATTTTGTTATAGCCTATTCATGTATTTAATCAGCAAACCCCACTCATCTATAAACTGTTTGTATAGTGATTGTTATGTAGCTGTCGTTACTTACCTAAGAGCTTCATTTTCCACCATGTATTCTTGCAACATTTCATTCAGACCACTCTCTGAAAAAAACCCACCCCAAAACTCCACATAATTATTCTATTTTTTGTCCTATAACATATACATATGTAATAATTTGTTTTTAATGGTATTCAATTTTAAACCACTAACTTCTTACTATTGATTCAAATCCTAACAATAATGGTTTATTTAAGGTAGGCCTAATGGATATATCAGTTGTGAACCAATAGCTGAAATGGGAAATAGTCCATCACAACTGTTGAGTGATTTGGCTACTTCCAAAAATGGTTAAAATATGCACTACCATCATGGTCATTTCTAAACTGTTTTATTTTAAATATAAAATAATTATGCTAATTTCAAACTCTGATTGTAATATTAAAGATTTTCTAAACCTACTCCCCAACCCCCCACCCCCCACCAAAAACCACCCTAAAATTTATGTAAGTAAATAAATTATTTTTTACCTTTTTGTTGTTGTTCTTTCATAAATTTCATAAACTTTTCATCATTCTCTTTTTGCAATTGTCCTTTTGGCTTGGCGGGAAATTCTAACTGAAAATGAAGTGAACAGATATAATACAGATAACTGCTTGTGGTTAGTACAGCATTAATTTTCTCGAATATGTGTGAAGATCCATTTTTGTACAAAAACAACATTATTAGCAAAATAATATTGAAGAAAGTAAATTATAATGCAAGGGAAATAAATGTTGCAGTTAATAAATGTTGTATTAAGATAAATCATCTAACATAATCCATAGTAGAAAGTGTAAAACATTATTCATTCATTGTACACAATGGTACTGTTTATTTCCAAAAAACTTTTTTTTTACAGTGTAAATAAATTGTAGAATTGATTTTCTTTACTGTAATGTCAGAGGTAAATAAACACAATCTAAAATTAAATTTTATTTTTATTTCCACATTTATATTTACCTGTTGTCTGAGGTAGTGATTTTCATTTCTAAGTATTTTAATCTCTCTCTTCAAACTCAGTATTAGCTTCTCCCTAGGATCCTAAAATAATAACCAAACATTTGAAAGGTAATAAATAATTTAAAAATAAGAAATGTTATAACAATATAAGTTTGAATTCTTAGATATTTATTGTCAGGAGGAGACTGAATATAAAACCAAGTATACTGCATTTAGGGTTCATTCAGAATTGTCACCATTTTCCTATTTATAAAAATTGTACACTTAAAGTGAGGCAATAATGGCCACATATGAACTTATAATTAATGTTATGATGCAAAATTAACTGAATTTTTTTGGAAAGGGGATGGTGTCAAAAGAAATTTATGATCTAGGATTAATAAAATAAAAATAAACAAATTGGTGAAAAGGAGAAAAACTGTGGATCACCTAAACCCTCTTTGGATCTGCTTTTATGAGAGGTAAATACAATTATTTTATGCCAAACTATTTTTAAACTTTCTTATTACATCCACTTTAAAAAAATGAAGACATAGAGAGAGAAAAGTGTCTTTATGAAAGTTATCTATTTCCAAAACCAAATCTCTTCTTTTTCATGATTCCTAATTAGAGCTTGTACTATTTCATAAGAAAATATTTGTAAAAACAAAATATAATATAAATAATGAAAAGATAAAATCAAAGAATATAGATGCCTATGAGAAAAAGTGAAATCATGATTCCATTTGTCCATAACTACCTGGAACCTGCCTAGATTAAATTACATAAAATATTTGCCATTTTGTACTCACCATTTTGATAGTAGGTTTTGTTTTGATTTTCTTGGCTCGACTTGCATATCTCAGTGTGTTCATCGTCTCTGTGGCATTGAACGAAGATGGTGTGATACATGTTATCTAAAATAATAAAATAACTTTTCGTAAACAGAACAAAGTGGTGCTAATATACTAATATAGCTTATTTTGGTTGATTCAAATATTTTTGTAACGAAAATATAACAATGTATTAAAAGTGGGATCTGTCAAATATTTTAATATATAAAAAAATATCTAAAACCAAGGGGAGTCACATTACAAAAAATGGAACAGCTACAATACAAAAAAGATATAATTGAATCTTTATTCCACAATCACTGCAAAAACAATAATGATACCAGATGTTTTTAAGACAATAATACCAGATGTTTTTAAAACAATAAAACCAGATAAAGAACAATGATATCAAATCTTTTAAAACAATGATACCAGGGGCCGGTTTAATAAAGAGGTTATAGAGCGATTTAAGATAGAGTTTAGACAGTACAAAAATTAGGATAGCGTAAAATTGAAATTTTTGTGTTGAGTGAATCTATTATACCAATCACCGACAGCGCAGTAATGGTCTTTCTTTATAACTGCTCCTCACCAGGAGTAACTGCTGTGCAGTGTCGTGAGTCAGGAATGCAAGATTTCACAATGGCCACGGCATGTGTATAACATACAATTAACCATAAATTGTTAATTTATTTCATGTGCATTCCTGCACTTTTAACATGAATGTTGCATTACATATGTTTATATAAAAAAAAAATTATAAATAAAATTTAATAATACAAAGGTTCATTTCCATGCTTCATCATACACCACTCCTTTATTGCTATTATGAGCTAACAATAGTTAATAAATAAGTATTTCATGTGGTTTATTAATGTACATTATTTAGTAATTTATACAGTTTATTTGTGCAAAGTTGACAATGATATGCAGTGTTTATTGAAAGGAAGAATGTAGAAATATTTTAGTTAACATTTTATTTACGGTTATATTGGAGTCGGACATATGGTTCAGGACAACAATAATCAGTAATCAGAGAGTAAACCCACTGCCACCACTCCAAGTAAACTTTTTTGATTAGCAACAGAGGATCTTTATTATGCACCATCCCATAGATAGGGTAATACATACTAGGGACACTGGAATGAAATTCATAGGGTGGGGGCTGCTCCCCTTTCTGAATATCAGAGTTTGCCTGTGAATAATTCAACGATGAATGAAGAACATATTTATGGGAATTATTAGAGAGCTTCAGCCCTCACCGGTTCCAATGCTCCTGCATATTAAAGTGTTTGTTATACCAGTTGTGGGCCACTGGTTAACAGTGGCGGATCAAGAAAATCCATTTAAGAGGGTCCCAATAATAATTAATCAGATTCATTAACATTAAAAGAATATAATAATAAAAATTTAATTTTTTTTAATTAAATAACAAAATTTAGGGGGATGGGGCTCTGGGGCCCCTAGATCTGCCATTGGTTAGTATAGGAGAAACCTAATGTTAGGTCCATTGAGTAGGTTCGACCCAAGCATGTTAGGTGAAAACAAAACTAACAGAGCTAAATATCACCCCTAGTGTGAAAGTTTAAAAATAAAATTACCATATATTTCAGTTAAAATGGTTGACTCCCCTTTCAAGATGTCTAATATGTAATCTACATTCCAAGACTGTGCAAATGGAGGGGAGTGGGGGGGGGGAGGTTGCTGCTATATATATATATATTATTTTTTTTGATTTTTGTTGTTTTTGGGTGAAGGGTTTTTTGTTTTTTCTTTTTTTCTTTGGAAGGGGAGGGGACTGGTTTAGTTTTTTGTTGTTTTTTTTCCTTTCCTTTTATAACGCAAGACTTGTTTCACAGAAATTGTTTTTCCTATTTATTATTATTATTATTAACCAATGCCATATTTCAAATAAGGAGGAAACAACAACACACATGCAGGAAAATCCCAGAGTTACTTGCCGCAGCTATTTATAGTGTGGTTTACAATAACGCAGTTACGACAATGAACAAATTAATTACATTGACCGCAAATCCAAATTTTCTAAAGTGTACACAAAGTTCTATGACCACACAGTGTATAGGACCACTTTGTGCTGTCTCAGTTTATAATCATCTTCATTAAACCGGCCCCAGATGTTTTAAAGCCAATGATACCAGATGTTTTAAAGCCAATGATACCAGATATTTTAAAATCAATGATACCAGATGTTTTTAAAATAGGTATACCAGATATTTTTAAAACAACTAAGTATATCTTGCTCTACCAGTGGGATCCATCATAACTCACCATCAACGTAACACCATTTCCACCCAGACTGTCTGCAAGCAACTTGGTCAGTTTACTATCTCGGTATGGTATGTGACCTTGTCTTCTCTTTGCATCACCCAGATGAGATATGCAGTTACCTGAAAAACAAAACCACATACATTTCTTAAATCTGAATAGCTAACTTTATATAATGTTGAGAGAAAGAAATATAAAGTAAAGTAAAGTTTGTTTTATTAACAATGCCTGCAGAGCACATTGATTTTTATCTTATCATCAGCTATTGGAATGTTGTGGACCACTGGTTAGAATGGAAAATAGCCCAAACTGCAAAAGGGTCTATTGAGAAGGATCAATCCGATGTCTGACTAGTTCACAGGCAGACACGTTATTGCTTGAGCTACATCCCGCTCCTAGATAAACATATTTTCTTCTCATCTTACTTGCTAAAATATAGTTGTGATCTCTTGGTAAAACTGTTAAAGACTATATAGATATACATGTATTAGAATTATGTACAATGTAGCAAGTCTGTAATCTAACACAATTATTCTGCTGCTCACTCTGGAAATATTTACCAGGTGACTATTTATACAGGATATATTTTATGTTGTATTTGTATATGAAAACCTTATTACAATATCATCCCATCTCCACTGGATCAAGTCAAGAAAAAACATTATCTTCTCTTTCAAATTGTATGGAGAGCTTTTCTTCCTCCATACACTGTTCATAACTATACAGTGCACTGTGATAAAGAATTATGATTAAAAATCTAAGTTAAAATTTGCTAGTACAATGTTTAAAAAACACAGAGTTGGTGCATTGTTATAGTCAGGTATTCATATATAATTACACACATCAGATTTAATCATTTGCTTTCTGAACAATGCACATAATAATCACTCAACCATCTGCAATTATGCCAAACAAGAATGGCAAACAAAACACAGTTTTGATCATTTAAAATATACAATAAACTCAGTTTAAACCGAAATCTGTCAAAAACAATCCTACAATACGCGAAGTAAAATTTCATAATGACACCACAACAAATAATGCTGTCTCTCAATGTAAGCTGAATTCTAAAATTATGTGCTAAGATATAAGGTCCTTCAAAACATTATTCCATAAGAGTTCTTCCTCAAGTTTTAATCATTGACACACAATTCTTTTACACATAAAATGCCAATCCATCCATAATCATTTTTTTACTAAACATATCACTAATATCATGTCCCATAAATAACTTTAACATTTGGTGTTGAACACTAGGTCCCATATTTATAAAACATTTGGGCATGATTTCAAGGAACCTTCTATCATAGTTCATAACTCTGCTTAAAATCTGGACTCAAGACTCAAACTAAAGGTTAGACTTAATGTGATACAGTTTGTATGACATCATGATGTTGAAGGTTTGGACATTGAATCCAGACTCTAAGACTATATTTAACATAATTATGTAAACGTAGTTTGAACTATGATTGAAGATTGAACTGTCAACAAGAAATAAACTTAAACGTTTTATAACCACAAGCCTGGTGAGTGTTCCTGATCCCAAGACAATACAAGGCACTAATTGGAGTGCCCCTGAAAACACAAAGTTAAATCCCTGTATGTCTCAAACAAACTGATTGTATAGAAGCCAAAGGATTAATAATGCTAGAAAATTAACTCTAATCTGGCAATCTGTCATAAACAGAATGTTATTGGTTTCAAAATTATGTGGTTTGTACAAAGAATGCATTGTATAATATATGAATGGAATCAAGTTAAACAATAATGTCTGTTGTTATACAAACACTTGTTTGTGAACTATTTAAGATTATCTAAATAACACTCATTTGTCACATAAAGGTTATAATCATTTTAAATTAAGCTGCTTTCACATTACCCCATTGAATTCCAGATCTTAATTTCTGAAAACAACAAAATATGGCTGGTTTTAAAGAACATTGTGAAGTTCCAAAGCCAATGTTTCAGTTCAAACCTCAGCTGGTAAAAAGTATATTAGGATTTGTTCATTTCTGCTCATCTAAACATTAAAATAAAATGACTGGATTACAAATTGAATTATAAACATGTCTTTCTGAGCCTGTGCTTATACAACTTTAACCCTGAATTTGGGGTTTTATTATCTCGGGATCAACTTTGTCCTATTTCGTGTACACATTACTAATTTTCAGACACCTCCCACATCCAAATTAATACATATAATCTTTCAATTTTGGGGGGCTTTCAAATGATATTTCAATGATTAATTTAAATTTGTATGACCCCATTCTGTCATTAATAATTGTGAATGACCCATCATCAAAACCATGGTAATAACATACAAATTATGTACAGAAGTTAAGACTATTAAAATTATTCTGGACAGTTAAACATTTTCTAAGGACTGCCACTGGTAAAGTCAAACAAAAATATTCAAACTTTAACCCCACCTCACCCCCTCAACCCAAATCCCCCAACCCCCCAACAACAAAAACCTGCCTGCTGTTGCTCATCTCCCATGCATTTGTATAATTGAGCATACATTTATAACATGAACATGAACACTAACACTTTCCTCCACCCCCACACTCCTGCATCTGATTCCTGGATCTGCCACTGATTCTGTAGTCCAAAGTAGTCATCACATGCCCCAATATATTAAACATTGTGCTATCTAAATAAGATCTATATAAGCAATACCATTCTAAACTGGTTTAAAAGTTACATACTAGTACATTATATAACCAATGAAAACAGCTGTGTGTGAAAACAAAACCCATTCTGCACTCAACTTAGCAAACTACAGCAATACTATATCCAAAATTGACGGTTACCAGTGTTGAATTTGTAAAGTCAAGGCAATCCAACTGAATATTATTGTTTGTTTATGCAGCAGTCTGTTGTAGGACTTTGCCACAGATCCCATTGTTAACACTAGTATTTGAAGTGACATTTTGAAATTTGAGCCTGGTTGACTCATGATATACATTATATTTTTACATGCCCTTTACCTAGATATTTTATCACAGTTCCTACTTGATGGGAGACACTACCTCTGTTGTTATATGTTACTGGCATTTTCAGGTCATTCCCCAGGAATATTGTATGGCACTTACATACACTGTCAAAATTTACCTAGCCATGTTATGATCAGTTCCAGGGTCCCTATTTAAAAGAATAATATGCCCCCCCAAAAACACACACACCCAAAAACAAACAAATAAAATATAAAAAACCAATATGTTAAACAATAAGTATCAAATTATATATAACTGAATATGCAATTGTATTTTAACATAAGATCTATCAAAAATAGCCATACATCATTCTACTTGTTTTTTTTTTTGGAAAATCATATTATATGCAATAAAAGGACCCTGATTGGAGATGGGGATGGCTGGATTGGGTATAACTTTTCCCTATAATTTATGTTCAACTACAAATTACTAGCACCATTTGATTTTAATCAACACTAAATAAGAATGATCATCTAAGACATTAAATTTAATAAGGGAAATCCTTTTATGATAACAAATTAAAATATTAACATTGATGAACATATTCTATGCTGACCTAGACCCAAGACCATGGCACGTAATGCCAGGAAAAAAATACTTTTCACTGGCTTTCAATAACCTTTTCTGACCTCTTCACTAAATGCACAAGTATGCATGCTTTTGTTATACTGACATGATGACATGACAGACTTCATTTGACAGGCAAAGTTAGCAGTCATAGCTTTTAGGACATTAAAGGGGTTTAACAATTTGCAAGTTTGCCATTAGCAGTTCTAACAATTTGAAAGATTACACCTCAGTAAAATCCATGGGAGTGTTGTTAATCTTCATGGTGAGTAAATATTCATATAAACATTAAAAGATGATCCCGGCAAAATACTAGTCACCTGTACCCTTGATCTGACTGGTACACATACTACAATATTTTCCTGTTTAGGATACCATTTAATATATTTACAACTGTACAACATTTTCTTATATGCAGTACTAAGCCAACTATTATAAAAACATTTTACTTCAACACAAAAATATATACTGTTCTATTTAAATAACCAATAAACCGCAATAGATCAAACATTACATGATATAAACAAACTCAGCCAGTAAAGAAATATTTCCAAACAATTACATGTCTCTTTCCACTGTTATATTTAAATCACCAATAAACCGCAATAGATCAAACATTACATGATATAAACAAACTCACCTAGAAAAGAAATATTTCCAAACAATTACAAGTCTCTTTCTACTTTCTACAATTTTGTTTGTGTCTTCATCTTTCTGTTTTGAGTTTCTATTTACAGGTCATAACCCACAGTATTAAATTAACCACGGTTTTGGCAACAGACAAAAGCCTTCTCAGCTGAAAGGCAAATTGCTTTTTTTATCCGTTTGTGTGAGTTTTCACAAAGAATGTTATTATTGTTGACAATGGTACCAGGACAATATGACTTTCACCAACAATGGGAAACATGCATGGGTTCATTCAACATGCTTGTGCCAGTACATAGCCTTGTCGGATATAATCCAGTTGTGATTTGTCATACACTGAGAGACATATAGCGTTAATATGCAGGTACTTCAAAAACTTTTCACATCACATGTAAACAATTATGTTTACATCGAATACTGCATGCTGTTATAATATGAGTTTATCACAGTTTTACTACATGTTCAGAAACAGTATTTATAATGTTCAGGTATACTGGTGTACAGATATAGTTTGTTTTATAAATCAGATAGACACCAGTAAGATTTAGGAATTAGACTCCATAACATGGCAGACAGTACCACTGCTTTTATCAATAATTTTTCTGCTTAAGATAGTAGGTCACATTTTAATACAAATTTTAAAAAATAACTTCTAAGAATATTTTTGCAATGTTTTACACTTTATACTTTCCATTCTTGTTACCATAACTAAAATAATGTTTTTTCTTAGACCAGAAGGACAAAAAGATACAAAAATGGTTTGAAAATGAAACAAAAGATCACATTTTAATACAAAGTTTGGAGGAAGTATTTAGAATATTAAATATTTTAGTGACAAGAAATAACATCCAAGTATTTTTGGGGGCATGTTTCAAATTATTTTTCTTGCCATTTTTGTTACAATAGCTAAAATAATGTTTCTGCTTAAGCTAAAAAGACAAAAAGATAATAGGCAAATGGGTTTGTAAATGAAGCAAAAGATCACATTTTTATACAGATTTTGGAGGAAATATTTTGAATACTCGTATATGAATTAAATTTTATAATGAGTAAAAATTACTTCTAATAATTTCGTTTTTGCCATGTCACACTTTTTATTTTCCTTTGCAAAAAATAATATATAAGAAAAGTTTAAAAGGCAGTGTTTTGGTTTTTTGCACTCATTTGCACTGAACATGTAAAGCACTCAAATATATAACACATTATGCAATTCACAAAAATATTTAGAATAGTTGACCCCATACAAATTATATGATATACTTGAATAAAAAACAAACAACACTGTTTGCTTTATGAAAGGTTATAGAGCAGAAATGACACAAACTGACATGTTTAGGCTAGCGGCACTTCTAAGAGCATCAAGGAGCAAATATTTATAAACTTAAACAGATATTTTGAATGTATTGATAATATGAAAAGTCACCCAGTACAAATCAATGGCCAACTGACAGAAGAATAAAAGAACAGAGGAACACACCAAGTTGAATTTTTCCCAATTTTCTTTGAAAAGCCGGGTGAGAAAAATAATCTTTAATGAAAGGCAAATACTAGTAATGTATATATAATAGTATTAATAATCATGCAATTGCAGAACGACATAATATATATTGTATACAGATTCAGTCACACATGTAATATAATTATATTATAAATACATACAGTGGTGATTCTTCTAGATACACCCATTTCAAAACTTTGGAGGATTATTTTATAAGATTAGACTATTCAGTTTATGATACTCATGAGTGAATTTTTAATATCTGATGTTCTTATTCCACTATATTGAATGTTAAATTTTCAAGATAAGTTTATGTTGGCATATTAGATGATTACAATTCAAGATAAATTCATCCTAATAATAATAATAAAACCTGTTTTAAGCAGCCACATGAATAATTACAGAAAGTGGCCTCTTAAAACAGGTGACTGCTTAATACAGGTTAAATTATATTAAATTAACTAAATTAGGAGAAAAATAAAGGTGATCCTTTAAGACAGGTGGCTGCCTAATACAGGCAGCTGTATGAGTAAGTTTGAATGTACAAGAAGAGGATATGAATAAATTAATAAAACAACAAATGAACGACCGACTAACCAACCAAACAAATTGATTTCACAAGAATGAATGAATGAATGAAAGAAAAACTATTTAATATTCAAAATATTTTATCTAGAATTTGTCAAAACATATATGTTTACGGTACCTATTTAATTTTCATAAAACATTGTAACCTTCTTTTACATCCACAAGGAAAATTACTTTTATTCATATGTGTATGCTGTGTATCATGTGTTGTAGTATATAAAAACATATTAATTAAAGGAAAAAATTTTCTCAATGATCAAATGATAATAGACTAAAAAGACTGAGTACATAAGAAAACTTACAAGCTGTTTTACATAAGGCATGAATACACTGCTTATTAAATTTGATGTACAGTACACGCAAGATGTTAATATAATTTAATTTCTTACTTTTTTATTTTTACATTATCCTTGTGCAACCAGTTTTTGGTATTTAATGGAGAATGTGATATTTTGATACTATCACAAATGTTTGAAAATACAGAAAAAAAATAAAAATAAATAACATTTGAATAATAATAAAAAATAATAAAATTTAACAAAAAAAACTTACTTTTTTATCAATAAAATATTCACTATTCATTGCTTTCTTCAAATTATCTTTCATTTTATTTTTAAAGTCATTAATATTTTCACTGTACTACAGTATCTCCAAAAATAAAAATTACTGTGTTAAACATCTCTGCTGTTTATCATGTCATGAAGTTTAGAAAATTGGCATTTTTGTTCAGTATATAAGAGTCATCAACTTACCTAAAACAAGTAAACTTTTATTGATGCTGTTCGATTCAGACATAACTCCTGCTCCAAGGTTTTGGTCCTTCACCTTTTCACTGCCTGCAAAATAATTACATATACATGTATATACACTTTAATTTTCAGTCACAACCACGTTAATGAAAACTTACAGCAACTTACATTTTATATATAAAATCTTAATACCAACTTCATAAATTTTATCATTTATTGATAGCAACACAATTCCTGGCTTTTATTTTATTTTTCTTCAAAATTTGTCAAAAGGTTCTTTTTAATTTTCGGTTATTATTTTTTCAAAAATTGTAAAATAAGAAAGAAATGGAGAAAACTTCATACAAGCTGTAAGCCACAGTATTAGATATAACTGTTTACCATAATGTTTAGAATATACTTTAATTTTTATGTAAAATGTAACAGAACTCAAAATCCATATCCTGTTAACTATTTAAGATATTTTAAGCTCAAAAAGGCAATTATTTTTAGTCATCTTAAGGGATTGTTTACAACTTTAATATTTTTCTCTTTATATAATGCAAACACATTTTTAGATCCCACTACTCTCCCCATTTATTCAGCAGTCATTGGGTGTCAAAAAGTGTTTGTCACTCATGATTAACAAAGGAAACCAGCTACCATCACATAGGCTACACTTTGTCATTAGCAGCTAGGGGTCTTTTATATATGGTTTTTCAAAGAAAAAACAACATAGACTTTGTTCCACCAGTTGTGGACCACTAATTGGAATGAGAAATAACCATAATAGACTATGTTCTAGCTTCTGAGCTAAATTCCACAACATATTTTTGATATATGAAATAAAATTATAACTTCAGCATATAGTCAATCCAAAAGAAATTATGCAGTCTAAAAATTGATTAAATGTTTACAGTTATGCCAGCACAAAATCTTTAAACACAATAATTCAACAAAAAAAGGTTTATTTGTATATATTTTCATGCTTAAATTCAAGCATGCTGTCCCAGGTACACAACTCAGCTTCCTATGCTGATATCCAGGACAGAGGTTAGTGTTAAAAAAAATAAAACCTGCTGCTACTCTTACTGGTATGCAGCCAGGGATCTTTTATATGCGCTATCCCACAGACAGGACAGCACAAACCATGGCCTTTGATAAACCAGTCGTAGACCACTGGTTAATTGTAGGTTGAAGCTGGTACCTAGTTTAAAAATCCCATGCTTCGACTGAGATTTGATCCCAGTACCTACCAACCACAAGTCTGATAGCATAACCATTACATCACCTGTGCTGTTAAAATAAGGTGAGATGGTATTCATGTTTACTGACCACATAAATCTTTCACATACCAACACTGACCTAAACCAAACTATTATGTAAGCTACGGTTTGCACCTGCCCATTGTTAGTAATAAGGCTAATATGACCTAAGCTCACATAATGGACCATTTAAATAGCTGATTTCCCTAGCCAAAGTTTGGATAAAGCTTTTGCATTGTAATATTTGTAATTTTGAAAATTGCTCAATAAATAAGTTACCACTTGAAAATAAAGCAGATATTTGAAAGGTTTGTTGTGTAAATGGTATGAAATTATTATTTTATTTTTTATATATTTTTTTATTTCACCACAAAATATACAGCCCATATAAATTAGTGACAAGAATAAATTAAACATATATACAACAATATACAAAATATAAAATAATTGTTTGTGCATTTACTTTGAGTCTGACATTAGTTTTCAAGAATATCCAATTTATAATAGTATCCCAGAATGTTTGAACATGCTCACATAACCAAAAAAGATGCATTAAATAAATGGTATGAAATTAGCAATTTTCAAATCAGCCATTTTGATTTTATAGACTAGATGGAGAGGTAGCTGACACTATAGATAGTTTTTGCTAATTTTAATTTTTTTGTTTTTAACGACACCTCTAGAGCACATTGATTTATTTATCATGAGCTATTGGATGTCAAACATTGATAATTTTGACACCTAGTCAAGTGTGAGTCAGCCTCCAATTAGTTTTAAACCACTGTCTTCAGCTTCAGAGTCCAAAGTTCTACCACCATGCAACAGAAGCTCACATCATTTTAAATGTTCAATAAACTTGATGACCAGCAGATTCTGGCTTAATACACACTTTAAATTCATATCTTAGAGTATCTGAAGGCATAGCTGAGTTTTTTTTTCTATTTATGACACAGTACCATTGTAATACCTACCAGCTAAATCAACAAAGGACAGTTTTCCCCTCTTTGTGATGTAAAGGTTTTCATCATCTGGATCTGGACACTCAGAGTCTATGGTCACTGTCAGCATGCTGTGACTTCGACTGGAAAACTCATTCAGACCATGTGATCCAGTCTGGCGATTCCGCAAACCTGATAACAAAAATCATGATGGTGAAAAATAATTGAGTGTACTGGAGCCTTTTAAAATTAGAACTTGCAGTTGGAATGTATTTGGCACACCCTACAGTAAAATTAGTCTAGTATCATGCACCATGCCTTAGATTGGATCCATAACGCTAATTAAAAAAAGTGAATTACTGGGCATGAACTTCAAAAGAACCCAAGTGTCGATCAGTCTACACCTCATAGAAGAAATTAATATATGTGAAAAAAACCCAAAGAACCCGCATATTAAGTTGCTGGTTTGTTTAAAAAAAAATGTATTGCCCCCCCACATTAAATTGGCAATGGCAAGGTTAACCTGCATATAAAATTAATTTTTATCATATTATATATATGAATATATGCATATATAAAGTTGAAACTGTGTTTAATGTAATATGCAAGTTAGCTCTGTAGTTTATAACAGAAGTAAGTTATTGACATTTGTAATTGATACGTAGTTACATTACTGAACTATAAAAGAAGATATTGCATATTTTTAGTCACATGATGTTTCTCATAGCACTGAAAAGTACATAGTATACTAGTATGTAGATCACCAATAATACTCTTTTAATGCATTTAAATATCATTTTAAGTGAAAAGCAGCAAACATTAAATAATAATTACATTTTACATGTTTCAATATATCTAAAACTGTAATTTATGTATAAATATAGCACCTCATTATGATGTCCAATACTGTAAATGTAACCAAAATTGACAAAAAAAAGTAAAGATTGTTTTATTTAATGACGCCTCTAGAACACGTTATCATCTGCTATTGGACATCAATCATATGGTCATTCTGATATGTATTTAGAGAAAACCTGCTGCCACCACACAAGCTACTCTTTCTGATAAGCAGCAAGGGCTCTTTTATATGCATCGTCAAAAATTGACCAAATTCATTGTTTTATGGCAGCAGTTTGTGTTAGAACATTAATGTTTTTTGATTGATCGAAACATGTTGGTGGGATATATGATCACTGATAGGCAACATGGCTGGACTCGATAATAAATATGATATTTGCCATATAAAAATAAACATAAAACCCAATTGACCTCCATAACTTGAAAGCTGAGTGGATATTTATGAGCATGCCATTAAGATAGTATTAAGTGTCTCTCTTGTATGGCTGACCCACAGTAACGGCTATTTCTATATTCTATACACCTTTAATGCATTATGTAAATTTACAGCATACCATGATTGATAGTGGCAGTATGGGTTATGTGTTTACAAGTAACACCACTCAGGTAGTGTAAGTAGTTGTATCTACCTGTCATAAGAAACCTCAGGTATATGACAATGTTGACATAATATAAGTAGATCAGCTTTTGGATTTCTTATTCCTTTTAGACACATGAGGATTCTTATACAAATAACAATTAAAAAAGGAAAATAAAAAATACCCCACCCACTCTCCCTCAAAAAAACAAAACAAAACAAAAACCCACCCTGGCTTACATTCAGGAGCAAATAGCTAGCAGATGCTTATTACTAACATTAGACAAGTTTTTGCAGTGAAAATGTTAAATCCAGTGAAATTGCTCCATAGTTCCCATGAAGCCCAGCCTAGTCAGTTGAGTCCATATTGAAAATTAACTTTTTATTTTAGTTAATCTCAAAAATATGTATATGTGAAAATAATAAATATATGTGAATTAGTAAATATATGTGAAATTAATAAATATATATTAAATTAGTAAATACATGTATATGTAAATTAATAAATATTGGTAAATTAATAAATATATACAAAATTAATAAATATATGTGAAATTAATAAATATATGTAAAATTAATAAATATATGTAGAATTAGTAAATATATGTAAAATTAATAAATATATATGAAATTAATAAATATATGTAAAATTAGTAAGGTTGTGAGATCACTACAACATATCCTATATTCATTTTTGAGAGGCATTGTCTTAGATGGCCTTGGTATCAGGAGGACACACCAGGGGCAAACTAGAAAATTTATGAGGCATGACAGTAAACTCTGAGGTGGTGTTGTGAAATTCAACCCCCACTACAAAACAGCCACACAGTTCTAAATCGTTATTCTAACACAAATAAAAAAAAAACACAACAAAAAAACTATATATATTTTGGCTACATGTTTATCAACAGCTTTGATCAGCGGCACAGTCCATTGTTGTAGTAAAATGAGCCACACTAATGAGAAACTCGGTATAGATATTTGACAGCTATTAACACTGATCTATCATAATGCCTGCATTGTGGGCCTGCCAACAGACTGATTTACTATACAACAGGTAGTCAGGTAGTACCTAGTACCAGTACATTAATAACACATCATAATACCTATAGAATATATTACCATACTTACAAATAAATATTGTCAAAACAACGACCCTAAATTTAGATACTGTGACCATAGATAGAAATTATCTTTCGAGATTGGTGCCCTTTATGTGTGTATTATTAGAGTTATGAAAATTAATATATTAAATAAGCATGTTATGATATGATAATGAAATGTAATTATTAATTGTAAGAATTTCAAAGGAAGTAAATGAAATTAATTAACAATGAATAAAACAAATAATTAGAAATTAAAATTTTCATTACAGGCATGGAAAATGTAATTTTAAAAATAAGTGTTACAAATTAAATTGAGGAGAACAAAACATAAAATTACAAATACTAAAAGAAAGGACTTTTTGTTATATTAGCAATATACCACCTATCATGTTACTTGTTAATATTTTTTTACAAAATTCTATCAGTCCCTAAAATACTGTAAAATTTTCAACTAGTTTAAAACAGAGTAAATAAGTATGTGACTTATTGAATTCTTCTAAAAACAGTTAAAATCTTATTTATTACTTAATATATAAAACAGTCCATAAATCAAATAGTAAAAAAAAACCTAAATAATTTCATATGTCCAGTTTGACATAAAGTACAGGGGTAGATGCAGAAATATAGTCCAAATATATTTTAAACAATTTTAATATTGCTATTGGGCATACTGAGTTATTGGAAAGTGAAATTATGGTTGAAGATGGGTTGGGTCTACAACCCCTTTTGATCTATATATGAAGTAAAAATTTACCTTGTTGATCAACAGTTTCTGATTGGTTCATACCAGGCAGACCCATTTCAATATTCTCAATATCCAATCTCATAGGGCCAATAGCCGCACCACTTTCTGTTACCATATAACACAGGTAAATATCACCACCTCCATATTCCTCCTCAATATCAAACTCATCCAAATGGTCAAGAAACTCATCATACTTATTCCTCCTTCTTTCACTTTCACTGGATGTATTGCCAGATGTCGCCGACACTGAGGATGGGTGTTGAGAATCTGACTGTGTTCTTATAACATACTCCGTCTTTCCTTCCGTCATCGTCTTCCTGGGATCCCACTTCTGCCCTGCGTTCACCAAATGGGAGTGTTCTATCACTTCTGGTCTCTCTATCCCAATTACACTTCCTTTCTTTTCAAAATAATGTCTCGCACTGAGTTCTTTAAGATCACCAGTGTTGAAATCTTGTTTGCTCTCATTATGGGCTTTCCACTTTGAATGCTCTTGATCTAAATGTTCGGGTGACTGGCCTAATCCTTCAGTTAGTTGGTTGTCGTGTGTCTCCTGGGCTGGGTAATAATTTGTTTTTATTTGTTTGTGTGCTCGCATATAGCCAGAAATGTTTTTGTTCAGAGCTTCACTGCGACCTATAGCTTGAGTCGAAGCTCGACGGTTAAGCATTAAGTTTGGATTGTACAGCTTATGGTTTCCTTCAATATCAGTTCTGGGTGGATACTCGCTATCAGTATAGCATGAATAGTGATCCTGTGTGTTTATCTTTTTATTATGTTTATAACAGGGGTTTAAATTATCTACAGAATCATCTGATAGATCACTTTCTGAAGTTAGAGGACTAGTCACCTGAATGCCTCGTTCACAAATTGGTTTAAATTTCTCTGCTTCATCATGGTTGGGATTACTCCTGCTGTTTTTCACCTCACTTGGAGGGGTCTTAGGCTGGGCTTTCACAAAATGTGGCTCTGTGTAGGTATTAGTAGATGCATTAGTAGTTTTGGGTTCAGTGTCTCTATCACACACACGAGGATCAGTTCCCACACTAACAGTCTTTGGTTCAATGACATCAGTTTTTTCTTTTAGCTCTTTATAACTGTCCAATTTCCAGTCAAGATCACCAAACCTAATTCTGTCACTGTCAGCATAGTTAGTCAGAGGTCTGGTTTGTCCTTGTCTTCTCTTGAAATCAGAAGTTCTGACAAATGATTTGGATCTTCTTAAATAACTAGAAACCGTTTGATCCTTTGATTGAGGTGAGAATAAAAATCCATCTCGACCAAAAATCAAATCAGTTGGCGAGAATGCTTCAGGAAGAACTTTCTTGTTATAATTATAACCACGTTTTGGATACAATAGTTTTGGAAATGAAGGACTTTTGTCTGGTTCTATGAAATCATACTGTCCTGGGTAAACATATTCTGGATATACCGAATGGCGTGTGGAGATATGTTTACTTGTTCCATTATTCCAATGTACTGTCTGCGAGTGTGTGTGTGCGAAATATGACATAATGGCAGTCACACATCAATTACTAGAAATCAATGAAAATCATGGTGAACTGGTATGTTCTCAAATTACCTGATTCAGTCAGGAGAAACAGTATAAGTGCTAGTTGTGTTGAGATAATTATTGATGCAAGGTTCTGATGGAATAAATAATCTCAATGACAGTTTTATTTTTCTATTGTTCACTAAGAACAAACCAGCATATTATAAAACATTCAGTTCAGTTTCTTTTCCAACTGATATAATGTGTTATTAAAATCATTTGTAACACAATCATTTGATCATGATTTGTTTTTAATGTTATTCATCAGATCAGATATTTCCCCTATTATTAAATTATATTAATAAATAATAACAAAATAACCCTTTCAATAATAATATTACACAATGAAACTAAAAGTACTCACTTTTAAAACTAATGCCTGGTAATCCAAACAGCCAAACTGCTTTTGTGTGCAAATTTTAAATATATTATCTAAACAAAACAACTATGTTTAAAACCTTATTTCTCTATAAGACAGAGTCCTAGAGATATTTTAATAAAGTCAATTAATTTGCTTACAGTTTTGTAACAAATATATATTATATATTTCCATCAATAGCAGGTTTTTTTTTCTTCTGTAGACTACATGTTACAAATGCTGTAAATTTCACTCCAACTATTTGCTCCAAAATTATCTTTCATCAACAAAATACTACAATACATTTTGATATAAGAGCAAGTCCTGCATTTCATCATAAGATATCTGGTATTATCTGTTGTTAGTCCTCCAGTTTATAGAATTCTTCTAACTTCAACACTGATGCTCATTTCATAGGCATTATCCACTTCACTTTCATTTAATATCAAAGAAGGGAAATGAGAAAATTCTTGTAATATGCTCTCATTCTCTGTGTTTAATCTACTTAACCTCCATTTAAAATAGAAGAAAATGATCCGAGTTTTAACTGATATCTTGTATCAACTGACACCTTCAAGCAAGAACAAACATTTCCCTACCCACACCCAGAAGGACAAATAAAAGACACCATAAGCAGAAGAAATATAATGTTTTATTAGTTTCAAGAGACCTATCATAATAAATATGAATTTCTGTCCATTGAAAACATTTCTGATTGAATGATATGGTATCTCCAGTGAATGCCATGACTTTCACCAGTACTAAATAGATGTCTTTAACTGTGAGTGTAACACAATGGCATCACTATGGTTTTGACATTGTCAACTGAAAGTATGCATTTCATACAAATTGTGCATGCATATCACGTCTGACCTTTGTTCACAACTGTCACTGTGTATGCTATATGCAATGTTTATTGACATGTATTTATAACACAGAATATATAAGAAGATAAACAAGAAATGATTGAAGTTTTACATATGAAGAATACATATAAAGCTAAAGATAGACTATATTCAATGCTTGAAATGTTTCTCTCCACTGGTTTTGGTCAGTAGAACTCATTATGAGCTAGTTCCATTTACTAGAGAATATATTTTTTATTTTTCAAAATAAATATTTTGCCTTTATAATATTAACATTTTAAAGTAAAATATATCTACATCATCTTAATATCTTAATATATATTTTTTGTAATACTAATTTAATATTTTGGCCATCTTAAATCAGCTGTATTTGGTCCAATAGGTTTTTATTCAGACCAGAACAAATATCTGAAAACAATTTTTGCTAGTTTTACCCCTGCTATATTACAGTGTGTAATTTATATCCAGTACATACTGAACAGTATTAAAACAAATACATGTCCGTACTGATCTTGGCGTTGCACTTATCCTGAATTAAAGATGATACTGAGCTTAAAAGCCTTGTTTGGGATTTGAACTTAGTATCAACCAGTTATGGTCTCATGACAAAGTCTTGTCATCATCAACTCAGCCCAGCTAATTTTATTATTATTTTATATTATTATTATATATTATTATTATTTTATATTATTATTATTTTGTATTATTATTATTATTATTATTATTATTAGTTTGTATAATTATTATTATTTAGTTTTTGCTTTGTTTAATGATGCCATTAGAGGCCTAGATAGTTGTAAATAAGTAAAAGTATTTGTTTGAGGCTATTAACATGGTCAACCATTGACAACATAGTGTAAAATATTTCACCACAAACCAAAACAGTAGGAGGAGGAGGAGAAAAAGAAGATGAAGGATGAGAAGAAGATGGAGAATGAGTTTACTAACCTTCCTCCAGCACTGCCATCAGATCATCGAGTGTCTCACACTGCACCTGAAACAAGTTCTCCACGTAGAATCCCTTGTTCTTTGACCAGCGGACAGCAAGGTAGCGCCTGTGTGTTGGGTTCAACAGATCTATAACCTGCAAAATATACATTCAAAAAAATCCTTAATAAACATTTAATATGTGCATTAGGAATGTATTTGTTTCTTTTTCAATAGTTCATTATAATCATAACTTGATAAGGAATGATGAACTAAAATGACAGGGAAAGGTGGTTAAAATAAATACAAACAAATCTGTGTTTCTGAGAATCTATTGAATTAGATATGGTGGGTAGCATATTTTTATTTTATTTTATATTTTATTTTTAACATCTATCGATTTTAGATTTAAAAAAAAACTCAAATACTGAATAAACAATATTATGGATTGTCACTTTTTCTAGATAGATTGGGTGTCCAGAAATACATCAACTTTTTGTTTATTCCTTACGGTACCTAATATTAATACTAATGAGCAAATAAGAAGAATGTTTACATAATTATTATATACCTTAATTATTTAGGAAAGCTAATCCTTTCCATTCCCATGCTACAACATAAAAACATTTTCTTAAAAGCCAAAATAATAAATCTGTTAATTCTGTCAAGTCATTGATCAAAATAAAATGTAATATCTAAGCTGCATAACTCCAAAACATGTCATGCCTGTTACCCCACTGATCCCAAATTGCATCATAACAAAATATACAGTGTTAAACCAGAATCTATATAATCCAGAAAGCTGTCTAAACATATGCAGGTAAGAAACCCCACCAGCTCAATGTTATTATTTAATAACAAATTATTTTCATGTATTATCCCATTTTTGAAGGTAAATATGTTATAAATTATAGACACCCTCCCCTACAAACATTTCTGCACATGCAGCTGATTTATTAATTGCTAAGTTCCATACCATAGATATCCTTTGTTACAACAGATCTGAAAGGGATATAATATTGAGCCTCAGTAGTCCAATGGTAGGACATTGGACTCTCAGGCAGGAAACTGTGGTTCAAAACCTATTAGAGGCTGGCTCATACTTGACTATGACAACAGGGATATACTATTATGCAAAGAATATAATGTTATATAATAGTGTAATATTATGTAAAGGATATAATGTTATATAATACAATATAATGTAAGGAATATAATGTTATATAATACAATATACTATTATGCAAGGAATATAATGTTTTATAATACAATGCTACTCTTTCACCCACCTGTTCATTGTACACTTCAAGATATGAAGCTCGGAGCACTTTGTTTGTACCAAGTGCTTTAATCTGCTTGTACAGATACCGGAAAGATCTCTGAATGAGACCAAACATCTTTGGGTTTGGCTCCAATCCATCTAAAAACTGAAAGTCAATTCAAATACAAGATACAAAATATATAACATAATACAGATACATTATGACTAGTTATAAGATAAATTATAATAAACAATGGTTATAGAATTATAAAAAGTACCCCCACCCTCCAAATATAACAAAAAAAGTATTTGAAAATTACAGGTCTAAATATTGTTGCTTATAGAAAGTTATTAATATTATTTATTGAATCATTAATCAGTCATTTGATTAAAAATATATTAAAAATGAGATTATCAATAGACTGAAAATATATCTTCAAACTGTTCACATCCAAATTCAGATATTATAAGTCTGAAAACAAGTGGCCAGTCAAGGACAATGTCTGGTACAAACATGTCATTTTTTAAGATTTGGCAGTCAAAAAGTTAATTTTTATCAGTCATTTTTTCTGAAACTCTTGTTTTAATTTTACATAAAAATCACAATTTCCATGTAACTGATGCAGCTTATTGCATTAATTCGAATAAATTAAAATTAATAATAAAAAACATACACTATAAAACATCAGTTGTATATTTTGTTTTTAATTTTTAAATTGAGTATATTAAATTATTTAACAAGAACATTTTCTTTAATGTCTGGTACAAATTGTTTAATATTGGAAATTTTGACCAGCGGAGGAAAAATAATTATTTCCAGACCTAGTGATTATTTACTATTGTTCTGTATGCAGTAATATTTGTACTTATTAGTAAAAATTAAAATATTTATTATCAGCTGTATTTTGTTATTACAGTTAATTCCTGAAAGAAAATTCTACTGTAGAAAAACTGACAAAGAAGTAACATTTTTATTTTGAAAGCAATCAGCATTCATAAGAATGAAATATTCAATTTTATAACTAGGTGTTGCATAAAAATATCATACATGACACTCATTGTGTACAGAATGACATCATAGCTGAATTACAACATACATCTCACACATTATGTTTTAAAAAATTAGAATAGCAACAATGCTTGAATATTACATCCTTTGACAGGGTGGTTATTAAATAAAATATTAAACAAGATCCTGTATGATATTGTATATATTACAACTCATATATTTTCTGACATATTACAAACTGTATAATATAAATTATATCACATGGTATCATATTTAGTAATCTCTGTGTAACACATGTACATATGATGATAATGTTGATGAAATATTGTATGATAAAAACAATGATCATGCTGATGATCTTACTATATAATGTGATGAGACATAAAATCTACATGCTGAATATTCTATTAATAAAGTATATCACTTGGAATACAATATTTAATGTAAATGCTGTATACATGTATTAATATCTTTATGTTTCTTTATCAAAACATAAACTATTTTAGAGCCAAATAGTTTGCGATTTGTTAAAGGACAATGGCTAAAATGTTAATAAAGAGTGTGTTTCTTACATTTATATTTTTTAAATCCCTGTGTATGATTATAAACTACAAAATAGTGAGTTTAATTCTTAATTATTGCATGGATACCATCTGGCCAAACTGGCTACATAATATATAGAACTACAAATAGGAAAGAATCTGACATTAAATTAATAATCAACATTAAAAACTATCAAACTACCTAACCAATGATACAACTCACTGTCTCATTTTCTAACAGAACTACTTTACTTTTAAACAAATCATAACATATTCTAGTACATTCTTATCAATAATCTTAATAAACAACAACATTTCAAATCTAATATACCAAGATACCGTTCTACCATTAGTGCTGAGAAGTCAAGTGGAAAGTTGACACAAACATGCAAGATGAGATGCTGTGATGACAACATTTATAATGTACACTACTGCCACCAAGCAGAGAACACTAACTTAAATTACATTAGAAATAATACCATTCCTGTGTATAGACTCAAACCATAGATTTAATTTATATTGTAAAAACAATGTGCTTTTGATTTGATTTTATATTAAATTAATATTGTAAAAATAATATTTGTGATCTTTGAGTATTTAAACTAAGTTAGAAATAATGCCATTTCTGTGCAAAGACCCAAACCACAGATTGCTTATATTGTGTAACGATGTATTCTTGATTTGATTTTAAAATCAATATTGTAAAAATAATATTTGTGATCTATTTTAAACTAAGTTAGAAACAATTCCATTCCCATCCAAGACTCAAACAACAGATTGCTTATATTGCATGAAGATATGATTTTATTTGAAAATTAATATAGAAAAACAATAATGTTTGTGACATATATCAATATTATACAATTATTAAATGTTAAAGATCGTATGAATCAGTGTTTTGCATTAAAATAATATACATTATGATGTCCTTTCATTGGCATAGCTTGGGTCTTTTTTCTAGTGAGGCAAACATTGACAAAGGTTCTTATTTCTTGTATTTTAATAAACTTTTATAATATTAATCACATTAAAAAAAAATTCTGCAAAAAAATCTAGTGAGGCAGTTGCCTTATTGCCTCAATGGAAGCTACACGACTGCCTTTTTATAATTTCATCAAGAGTGTTACTAAAAGAACCCACCATTTTGTGAAAGAAGAGAGATGAAGTAAAATTCACTGTTTTTTACGACATTTGCTTTCATAAACATAGAACAATTATGACAGTTAACCAACTTACAGCTGTAAACAAATTGACTAAAGCAACATTAATGATGACAAAAATAAGTACTATTTGGGCATGTCAACTTAACATTAATGGGTCTTTGATTACTAAACTGAAAACAAGTTTTGTATAAAATGAGTTGCATAAAATATTTCAACCAATATCCCAAGTTAAAAGACAAATTGTATAGCTATTGTTGAAAAGAATCTATTTTTAATAATTATTCAAAGAATCACAGTCTTATATGTGAACAAATTCCAAATTATTGTTTAATTTTATTTAATATATACACAAACAGTTTGCAAACCATGGACACCAACAGACTGAGTGCTAAATAACTGTACAATGCTATTGTGTTCAGTCTTTAGTTTGGAAAAATATTATAAGTGATAAAATGTCAAAGATTCCTGTAATTTTTGTAAACTGTTGTAAAACTTATTATGTTAAATAAATATTGACATATCATGGATTAAAATATCTAAAGATCAACAGATTATTATGTTTATCAAAAAATAAATCAATATAATTATTTTCTGTATAGGGTCTTTCCATAAGATGCGGCGCATTTTTAAAATTACATTGTGTACGTTGTTGGCGCCCTTCAAATGGCGCCCCTATTCAGTCTTCCCCTCCACCCCCATATTTACATGGCTACGACGGTACTGTCTCAGCAAGGGTGAAAATCTCTTTCTGGAAGGGGGGGACGGAACATCCCCCCTATCCAAAAAGTGGGGAGGATATGTCCATTATAGACAGCCTGTATATTTCGGTAGACCTATATTTGCACTAAGACAACATGGTTAAGTGTTACATTGATATAATAAAGAGGAATACTGGTAGATATTATTAGGCATTTAAATTTTTCGAAGCAAAAAGTGTAGGGGGTAATTATATAGGCGTCCCCGCTATTCAAAAATTGGGAAAAGAACGTGTGCCAACCCCCACCCCGCCTCAGGATTTACGCTACGTGTCTCAGCATTGATATGTTTGTTTTAAGATGTTGGTTCATTCTAGATAATTTAAATTACCTGCTTTTAAAGTAACAACAAAAGCAAGATCACTGTGGTGAGCAGTTATCTTTATTCAATTTAAAATGTATATTATAATTAAGTCAGTTTGCAGTAGGCCTATGTCTAAAAACTGCGACAGTACATTAAAACATGAGTAACATGAAAACTCTTTCAGGAGGTTGTAACATTATATTCTGGGGTTTAAAAGTGGCACTTAATACATATGTGTACATATATGAAGGACTGTTGGAGCGTTTCTTTAAGATGGTGGTCAATAATCAGGGTTGTTAGCGTTAGCAAAAACCCAATTTAGTAACTGCTTATCACGAACATAATAGTAAATTAGGGCATTTGGCCTGTGACATATTTTAATGTTCTACAAACTCCTATTTAAAGTATTTTGCATCAATTGTATGTGTTCTTTAAAATATGCCCAATATATTTTGTATTATTATTATCATTTCATTTTCTAAGTTTGTTTTGAATGTTTAATGATATTTGTGCGTATATAACACACACACAGCTTAATACATAATATTTTTTTAATTCATAAATAAAAACAAGCTTTCCCAAAGTTGGCGAAGTAAGCACAGAAACAAATGTCAGATTTAACCCGTTGTAATAAACAAGCGGATTGTGTGGGGCACTTGCCGGAAGTTAAATGAGTGGCTTACTCTGCTCTTATCGCATACAGGAGAGTTTTCCGTCAAGGCCGGACAACTCATGTTTTGGAAAGACCCTATAACAATCTTTTCTTTTGGAGTTAGTTCCCTTTAGGTGCTTTAATATGTTTTCTATATACATATTTTTCATCAAAATAAATTTATTAAAACACATTTTTTATTTAAATGGGAAACATTTATTTAATTTTCATTTTATTTTAAATTAAAACTTTGTAATCTATTGTTGATGGTTTAGCTTCACAGTTACTATATATTTTTATTTTTTATAGTCCATGGGTGGATGCATATGAAGAAGCAAAAGAAAATCAATATAGTGCTGATTTGAAAGAAATTTTATCTGCTACAAAAATTAATGGAATTCATGTGAGTTTCCTTTTTACAGTTTAACCAGTAATGGGTGACTACCTTTAATAAATCAGTACAGTAGGTAATTTTTTTTTTAATTGAATGTAACAATTGTGTGAAGTTATTGATATCCAACAATTGTTTTTGGTAGGCATATAAAAATTGCATCAAATTTAAAAATATTAAAAGATTTAGCCATCTCCTGTTTGGGAATTGTTTTTAGTTGGTTGTATTGATATTTTCAATGGTTACGTTACATAATCCATGATTTATTATAACAATAATAGCAATTATTTCTATTTTGTGTTCTCTTTAGAATGATATCCAGATGGATGTGGCACGGCTGCGGGTTCAGCTGTGTTACGTTGCAGATGTCCAGAAGAATAGAAAAGTAAGCATGTTTTTTTCCATATGTTTTAAACATCTGTGTAAATTTAACCTTATTTTGACTTTTTTTTTTATATTGAATTGGGTTTGACATAATTTTGGCAGAGCACCTATTATGTTTGTGCAGTATTTAATATATTATATGCATCCCTGCTGTAATTACTATTTAATGGTTTAGGAATTATGCCACTTAACAAAATATTTGATTGTATTTCTTTGTTATGTTCACTGTTTTGTTTCAAACCTTAGCCTTGAAGTCGTAAGTGAATTATTTTCTTTGTTTTTTTACTCAACAGGGTCTGCTGGCTTCAGACCGGATTGCCCCAGGTCAAATTGTGATAGAATTTAAAGGAAAAGTTGTGCTAAGACATCAGTACTTTGAAGAAAATTTATTTTTTAAAAGGTATTTAGCAAGTTTGTCAGAATTGCTAGAACAGTTGGTTCATTTGTGCATGGTTTAGGCAAATCATTTTTTATGTATGCCATCTTTCATTCATGTTAACATCATTTACAGGGAGACAACTTTGTTCTCTTTCAGTTAGTTGACTGTTATTGATATTTACCGTTAAATATAATAAATGGTCATTAATTTATTTTTATTTCTGTAGGTTAGTTTATTATATTGACAGTTATATCTAGATGAAGATTATTATTAAAAAATGTGTAAATTGGATATTTGTTTTAACATAAATTGTTCAAAAGACATTCCGTAAATCCAACCCATTATATTTTTACAGAATATTTTTTCCTTTTTTTTGTTTATTAAATAGTTTGCACTTTGTCAAAATTTGATTTATCTTTTAGGCCTTTTAATCCATTAAAGCAGTTCCATTGCTAATTGCTTTAATATTACTTTTTAATTCTTTTGTTTAAACCAATGTTTTTTAAAAATATTTTTACAGGTTGCATCCGTTTGTTTTGTTTTACTCAAAGTATGAAAATTATGATCTTGTTGTTGATGCCAGCACCTTTGGCAGTGATGCTCGTTTTGTCCGAAGATCTTGTTCTCCTAATGCCGAGGTTTGTTTTGTATTAAAGAAATGTTATTTCAGTACATTTTGATCTGAAAATTTTGATTAGTAGTCTGGTGAAAAAAATATTTAAAAATTTTGGTTTTTGAAATCAAGCAACTATACACTGTTAGTGATCGTGTCTGTAAACATTAACTTTATTCTGTGAAAATAAAATATATTTTAATATAAATTGTACTATTTCAAAATGCACAAAATAATGTTTGTGATTTATTGGAAAAAGTGTGTTTTTTTGTTTTGTTTCATGTAGCTTTTTTTTAAAATACTGCATTTACAAGGTAATGTTTAAATACTTTTCAGGTCCATCATATGGTAGAAAGAGGAAACATCAGTTTTTTCTTTCATGCAAAAACTAACATCCTCCAGGGTACAGAAATAACCATCCCATTTGATTACAATTATCAAGAATGGTAAGTTCAGATTTTTAATCATCTTAAGTTGCTGCTATGTATTTCAGAAGCTAATGGAATTCAGTTACCTTGTATGTATTTGTAACGTTTTACTAATACTTCCCTTCATTTTATCACTTTGGAGGTGGATTACAAACATTTAGTTAAGGTATCAACCAGTGGGTTATTTTATGAAAGTTAGAAAATGCACATTCTAAGGTATTTTATTGCTAAATTAATAGACATATTTTTTTTTTTTCAAACAGCTCCTTTTGTGTTGAATGTGCTTGTCTAAGAAACAACTGTCCTGTCTCAAAATTTTGGAAGAAAGTGAAAAGTGCTGAAAACATGTAAGTAATATTGCGGTATATGTTGTATTATCCAGTTAGAATTGAGTATCTACCTGAGGTGCAGTGAGTTGTCAAATCAATTCCCTTAGTGGACCTGTTTTGGTTATTTCTGGTTGCAACAACTGGTTCACAACTGGTGCAGCAAAGGTAGTGGTACGTGGCATCCTTTCTCTTTTTTCAAAATGTTTGCCTACCTTTATGGATATGATTGAGAGGAATCCACTGTAAAGTTAGAGTGCCTCTGTGGTCCAGTGGTAGCACATTGGACTCTCAAGCTGAACACAGTCGTTCAAAACCTGTTAGAGGCTGGCCCACTCTTGACTATGTGTCAGTATTACCAAATGTTTGACATACAATAGCCGGGAAAAAAAAACCCAGTGTTAAGTTAACTTTGTTGATTATAATTTTCATTGATCTCACATTTATTTTAAAATAATTCACTGGTATCTGCTTACATTTTCTAGAACATCTAAATCACCAATTAAAAAAGAAAAAAGAACTAGAAGACCTAGTATGCCAAATGCTCCAGCCAAAAAAAATAGTGTTACTAATGAGTTGACAGACAAACCAAGTGCTCCTGAAAATGAAACTGTAAACACTGCTGAACCCGTTAGTAGGACTAGGAAGTCTAGTGGTACAGAGGAGAAGGTGAAGAGAAACAGCACAGAGGAGCGATCGAGAAAGTCTAGTGGTCCTAGTGCTCAGACAAAAACTGATGATGCTTTGTGTCCAGAAAACATTTTACCATCTCCAGTTAAAAGTTCACCTGACACAAAATCTCATGTTTATACAAGAGCTTCTTTTAATATTACAAATGTAAGTAATAACCCTAATAAAAGAAATCAATTAAGTGTTATGCAAACATAAAACTCAAAATTGCTTCACATTAATACAGTGTTCATTGCATGCCTAATTTATCTTAAAATAATGAAATAATTGTACAGCCAGAACTCAAAAGTGTGTTTTTAATATTATGTTCAAAGGAAGATATACATTGATTTTATAACCTGGAGTTTTAACTTTTAACTTTGGGTGGAGGATAATTCACAGTTATAATTAATTCCTATTTGTACAAAATTTGCCCTTGGGAATTCAGGCCAGTATGCAGATTTATGTTATTCATTAAATTCTCATTCAAAATCCCTTCTGAAATTACATTTTTAAGCATATGAATTGAGAGGAGTGTGTGGAAATAAGGATAGGAAAATGTTGACAATTGTGAATGACCCATTAGCATTAATTCTGATGTTTTTTATTATTGTTTTATTCTAATGTTGTATTGTAACTTATTAAAATTTAACATAATGCTTTTTGAAGTGTTAATTTGATATAACATTGTGTGGTACCATTGAAAGTGTTTACTTTGTTAATGTTGTGAGATACTATTTGAAAGTATTTAATGATAATATTGTTTCAAACTTTCTTAAAGGTACAAAACAAGATGACGCCAAAGGAAGAACCTGTGGAAGTAATTTCTCCTAAAGAGGTTAAGGTGTCTAAAGAACCTCCTGTGGCTCCAAAATCTGAACAGTTACATTCTGCTGCTACATCAGAAAGCCATGCCTATCCAGAAAATCAAACCAGCTCAGTCTCCGAAGACGATCTCGATGGTACTGAAAAATCTCATAAGATGGTAAATCAATTTATTATATTCTCTCATTTTTTGTTTAAAGGTATGTTTTTCATGGAATGGTAAAAAGCTGGGTAAATTTGTGGGATAATTCTGTATTAACTTAAATAACAGTAATAAAATGCTGTAACATTCTTGATCTTGTATGTCTGATGTTATTACCAAACTCCGCTAGTTTTGTTTCTATTAGTTGTGGCATTACGTTGGTATTGGAACATCCTACTAACATGAATATATTGAAATATTTATATAACAAAAATAAATCATGTCAGTTCTTTTGAGTACAAACTTTAAATATCAAATATTTCTAAATTAGCAAAACTAATATGAATAAATTTTAATACAGAAAAAAAGTCTGTAATAGTTTTTAAAAATAAAAATGATAACTTTATCGTAGTTTTCTTGTATTCTCATAATGGTTTGTTCTTGTTTTCCCATAATCCTATTTAGACTCGTGAGGAAAGAAAACTTGAAGCCATCATGAAAGCTTTTGAGAAGTTAGAAAAGCGAGAAGAACGCCGAAAGGAGGCTTTGGCTAGGATAGGTGTTCAGAGAAAAAGTCAGGATGGCAAAAATCCTGAAACAAAGAGTGAGGATTCTAAAAAAGAAGATGCAAAGAACGAGGAGACCAAAGACACAGAAGTAAAAGAGGAGAAAGAAAGTTCTGAAGATAAAACCCAGCAGGTAATATTTTTTCAGATACTACTGGAGAAATGTTCATGATCATGTTGGAGCCAAGACATGTACGCAGATTTTTAGTTCTGCTTGCATTAAATTCATAGATTCTGGTAGCTTCCTAAACTAGATTGTGGGTTTTTTTTTTAAATAGATGACTTTTAAAAATAAATGGATAGTTTATTACAGCAGTGCATTTACACTTTTATGTATGACAATAACTTACTGAATTGCTGGTCACATGGCATGGTGATACCTCATTTGCTGTGTTTGGAAAACATGTTTTTATTTTTAGGCTGAAATTGCTGCACCTGATCCCCCACCTGCTCCTTGTGTAGATGATATAAAAGTGGAGCCTAAACCAGAGTCACCAGTAAAAGTTAATAGAGGGTAGGTGAAATGATTTTATAACTTTATGGTACATACTGCATTATCATATTAGAATATACCATTCTTTATACCCAGGTTTCATTATGTTAAATGGAAAATTTAAATTTTAACTGTTAATTTAAGAATAATTTGAAAAAGTTACATTATTTCATCGTTCCTTAATCTTTAGATTGATTTATTTCAACAAAAGTCCTGTTAAGTGGTACTAGTAAATGAATAGCTTATTACATTATAAGAACTAAAAAAGATAAAAAATGTTTTAATGTTATTTGCAGCCCAGATTGCTTCTTTTATATATTTTTTTATATATAAAGGTGCTACGATCTAAGCAAAAATCAATACTTTCAGGTTTGCTTAACATAATTTAGATCAGGTATTCACCCCATTATTTTCACTTATATTGTCACTTCACATAAATCTGTTGAAAAGTAATTGGCAGTAAATGTTGTTTATGTAAACTGTATTTCTTGATATATTTTGTTTGCAGAAAGAAAAACAGGAAACATGCAAGAAGGTAAACATTTTTGATATTTAAACTCTTCTGATAATATTGATTGGCTATTAATAATTTATAAAGGTCAAAGTTAGATCACCTTGGTTTACGTACAGTCTATTAAGCAAAACCTTTATGGAGTATATCATTTGCCCAGTTGTGATATTTGCCGAATTACCAAACATTACATTAAAAAAGTAAAAGAATCCATCCTAAAGTTCAGATGGAATTCAGTGTTAAAAACCGAGACATAAGGCAGCCACTACAATATATTATAATATGTTTTATACAGAATTTCTGAAAGGGAGGTGGGGAGGTTCAAATGTTCTAGGGGAAAATGGGTTTTTTTCACATCCTTCAATTCGGCAAAAATAATTTCAGCTACTGTTATACCCTGGGCATAAAAAGTAGTTTGAGGCATACTGCCTTTAGATGTTTTCCTGTTATGTACACGAACTTACCTTTGTAGGCGGTCAAGAATCAATAGCACAAGTGTCTTGGAAGTTGCTTCTGTTTGCTCTATGGATGAAAGCAGCAACTCTACTGCATCGACACCTGACACACCTGTTACCATGTCTGCAGAAATAACTGGAGCCAGTGGTGGTTTCAAGTTCTTAAAGACAAAGAAAGTATGTGAAAAATCATTACAACATTACAACAATAAATTGTACTATTTTTAAAAAGTGGTTGAATAGCATTGATTATAAATGCTGAATTGACTTTTGCAAATTTTGTTCTTTGTTACAAGTGGTATCTTATGGAGTTGTTACATTATGTAAAAATTCTGTTTCTGCACAAAATGTTTTATAGGCATATCCAGTAAATAAATAAATAAAGTTTGTTTTATTTAACGACACCTCTAGAACACATTGATTTTTATCTGATCATCGGTTATTGGACGTCATATAGATGGTCATTCCAACATATGTCTTTAGAGGAAACCCACTACCACCACACAGGCTACTCCTTCTGATAAGCAGCAAGGGATCTTTTATATGCACCGTCCCACAGATAGGACAGCACATTCCACGGCCTTTGATGAACCACTTGTGGACCACTGGTTGGAACGGAAAAGGCATATCCAGATGCCATGGATTGACTAGGGCTTTGCTTTTCATTAATTTATTTTTTTAATACTCTTTTATTTGGGTGTGTGTGTGTGTGAGGTTATTGAATACATTTTGCTTATGCACTGTTAATTAAAGTAGATTACATATCTGTAACAAGAAATGTTATTATTTCTTCACAGCATTTATTTAATGAATGGAAAAGTGAAAAGATTTCTGACATGAAGCCAGCATCAAATTGCAAAGCTGAACCACTGGAAGTGAAAGTTGATGAAACTGTGTTTGTGACGTGTCTGCCAAGTCCGAGGAATGCTATGGAGCACTTACAACGAAGAAACAGTCAAAGCACTGGATGTTGTAATCCACCCATATCTCATTTGCCTGCACAGAAAGCAACCATTGAACATGGTAGCGGGTCTGCCAAAAAAGTATGTTTCATCTCAGCATTATATTTTTTGTTTTTCAACTCTTCAAAATGCTTATGTCATCTTATTGATATTTGTAGTTTATTATACCATATATTCCCTGTTTAATGCCCGTAGGGGTGTTACATTTTGCAAATTTGGTGTATACTGAGTACATGACAGTTAGAAATTGTGTCTTTATTGTCAAATATTTTGAGCAATACAGATTACCAGTCTGTGCATTCATTACATACTTTGGATACCATGGCACAATCATGGATTTATGCATGGGTGAGACATTTTTGTTTTATAAAATGGGTGAGGGGGTTAAATGGGGAATATACGGTATTTTGTTTTAATGCAGTGCAGCAGCTGGGCACCTTCTAGTGGCATGGCATTCGGGTTGAAAATTGACACTTGTTAGAAAATGGTTAAAAATGAAAACAAACTTATTATTAACTATAAATTGAAAACAACCTTGTTTATACGTAAACTGGGATTCTTTGTGTCTTCTTACTTTTACGATTTTAATAGTGTTGTGTAATATCTTATTACAGCGTTGGTTGCGTCAGGCTATGTTTGAGACCGGTCCTCCAGTCATTGAAAGTGGCAGTGCTTCTCCTATGTCTGGTGGTGCCAGTCCTAATCCTCATCTGTATAGCCCAAGTTCATCACCACCTAGTGGTAAGTGTATTTCAAAAAGTACCCAACTAATTTTTTATCATCTTTATTTTGTATTGCTAATTCCTTACAAAAAATTAATTAATTAGTAAATTGATAAATACATGATAGCATTGGTTGAATTAAAATAGTGCAAATAATGCTTACCTTACTTTATAAATATCTCTTATGCCTCTAAAAATATTCGTTTTCAGATATTATTACACCTTTAAAGAAGCGTCGTCTTGCTCGTGAGTCGCTGTCATTAGATCAGCCAGCTACCTCCACTCCGTCCATAATGTCACCGTCAATCCACTCAAGTGACTCCACGTCAGCTGACAGTGTGCCGTCTGTTGCTGACTTGCAAGACATACAAAACAAGAATGGTTTCATGCCGGTCATGCCTCTGACTCCTATACCAGCAGACTTCTCCGAACATGTATGTTGTCATATTATTATAGAAAAGAGCATGAGACGGGGAGTGTTATTAAAATTTTGACTTACCATTTCAATAAAATAAAAAATTAAATGTGAGGAATTATGTCTTGTCAAAAATGTCTTCCCAGTTTTTCTTTTTTTATGATAATTGCTTGTTCAGTATTTCCAAAGCAATGATTTTATTATTGTGATTTAATAAATAAAAAAATATAAAAGAAAGAAAGAAAGTTTGTTGTAAACTAAATCTTAATGAAGTTTGTGCAAGTCATATCAAAGCAGTTTTGAAAAATTGTTGGTCCAACTCTGAAGAAAAAGTTAAAATTCTGTTTGTTAACTCTGTCTGTTTTCAATATGTTTCTTATCCACAGTTTATTTGTTAACCTAATTTTATATCCAAATTACACAGAAAGTTTTTTTTTCTTTGCAGAATATCTATTTGTCAAAGAAATTTAGACACTCTAGTAGTCATAGAGATTCTACAGATGTTGAAAGTGATGCATCAGAGTCACTTATTCAGTCGTCTACTGAGCATAGCGTCAGCATTGACAGTGAAAGTGCTTTGAAAGAATCTCCAATCAAGGACAGTGCTATGGATGTTTCAGCTGAACCTATTGCAGACAATAGCATAATTAAAACTGAGGCAGATCATTCAGAAGAAAAGACATCACAAGGTGATAAAGTTACAAAAGACAGAGTTGAAAGCACAAGTAGTGGGTGTGAGTTCTATATAAAAAATAGCTCGTCAGACACTTTGGATGAGTGTAGAAGTGGCAGTATGGAAATTGACAGCAAACCAGAGGTTTCCGACTCTACAGAATGTGTGCCGAATAAGTTGGTTTGTGATTCTCAAAATACAAATTGTGAGTTACAACATAGTAGAACTACTTCTGCAACAGACAGTGATACACTTGTGTCATGTGGAACAGTTGATTCATCACTTGCTGAGAAGGAAATTGGGAACAAAGAATTTGGTTTCGAGGAGCAAAGTGAGGTGTCGGAAAGTTGTGTGCAATCAGAGGTTGTCAAATCAAACAGTGAGGATGAAGTTTCGTGTGGCAGCATAACTAAAGATGATTCTTTACAAGATAATGTTTGTTCATCCAATAATGTTGAGCAGTGTTCTACTAATGTGGAAAATGCTAATGTTTGTGATTCTGTATCACAGATAGATAATGAAAGGACTAATGTCCCTTCTGACGATAGCTTATTCTGTGTGTCAAGTACAGGGGAAGGTGACAGTAATGAATTAAATGATGCTACTTCATGTGTCAATAGTGCTGATAGTATAAATGTGCCTGATTCACAGTCAGAAAATTGTGTTAAATTAGGTTGCGATGAAACTGAGAATGCAGATTCGGGGTTTGAAAACTTAAGTGGGGTTTCTTCCACGTGTGCTATGGAATCGCTTCAAGACATTACACAGTCTTCTTCGACATTGTTAAATAATATTTCTCAGTCTGTGGTGTCATCTGATGCTTCACCAGAGACGGAAGCACAACTGTTAGTGCAATCCACCGGTCCACTGATGGAGGACATAAATACTGCACCAGCAAAGAAAAAAGTAACCACTTTATTCAGTTTTGGTCAAACCATATAAATTGAACAGATGCATTTCATTACTTGAATCATATTTCATTTGAATCATATACTATTTCCCTCTGCAATCATTACATTCACTATCCTTGAAATTCAGTAAAATTTATGACTGTTAGTTGCCATCACTAACTTGTTTTTACCTTAACATAGCAAAGGTGATTTGAAGAAAATGAAAACACTACATAATGTATTTACATTGTTTGCAACTGCGGTACAGTGCTGTTGCACACTGATCATACACCATCTTTTACTGTGGCACTGCCAATTGCCTTTGTGACTTTCAAGGGCTGCACTCATACATTGATATGAATGTTTTTTTTGTTTTTTTTACTATACTTTAAGCAAGTAATGGTAATTACATTAATTTTAAAACAGTTGTAAGATACATTAATTTTAAAACAGTTGTAAGATTAAACATTGTTCATCAAGAATGGATGATTTCTGATAATTTTATTTTCATCTAGTATAATTATTTACTTGAATAATGAATTGATTGCTGTTCTGCTTTGAAGGTTAGCTTGCACGAATACAGAAAGAGAATTAAGGAGAAGAAGCAGGATGGGGGTAGTAACTCTTCAACACCTGTTAAGTCATTTTCTTCTGCCAATTCTCACATGAATCGCACCAAGATGGCCAGTCTTCAGCCTCTGCCTCTGTTCTCTTCTCTTCCGAGTGCTTCTGAGAAAGTTTCAAGAAAGGGTATGTTTTAATTCAACTTCTATGGTTGAAAATTACCTGCAAACCATCCATGACATAATTAAGATTTGATGATTGTAACATATTTTGAAAACTGTTTAGCAGATGAATTTTTTTTAGTTATGTAGCTTCTAACAATTTTGATTGATTACTTAATGATTTCCTACAGACAAAACCAAACTTGAACTAATTTAACATAAAATGCATTTGAAGTATATCAATATTTAGTATCTCTTCATTGGTTTCTGCTAATTGATGAATTATTATTTTTGTTCTGAGTACAGCTTGTGATTTTTGTGGTATCATTGCCCTAAATATTTTTTGGTTTTAAAACTTTTCGTGTATGCTTGTCTGTTGTGCTGCTGCATTTATATTTTACATTTATATACATCTAAAAATCAATTTGGTGCTGTGTTCAGACATCTAATGCATACATTTTTTGGTTATATTAAAATGAATATTTTCAGTGAAGAGACTGAGAAAGGAAGAACCTAGGAAGCCTATGAGTCTAACAGAAAGATTGAGACAAGAGTTTGGTCTTGAAGAAAGTGAAGAAGAAGATAAAGGTAAACTATTTCATTGAGTGCTTTTCTTTTTCATTCCATTTACATTGACAAGAGCAGGTTTTTTCTAATAATAATTTCATTGCTTTTTGCAGCTTTGGTAGCTTTAAAAATAAAGAAACTATTTTAAAATTAAACATCTTAAGTAGGGGCCATTCACAATTCTTAAGATTTTCCTGTTTATATAGAGCATACATCTCATAAACTTTCCCCAATTATATTCATAAGATGTTGATTTTCAAAGTGATTTCAATCAATATTTTAATGATTAATTTAAATCTATCACTGGCAGTGACCCCCAGTTTACCCCAAGTGTATGGTTTGTACAGAATGGAAAACGGTCTTTAATTGTGAACAACCCTTTACATATTGAATCTTTTTTTCTTTTGGTTAAAACAATTGTAATTTTAAAACTGTTTTGAACTATGGTCTGAAAATATTTTATTTTGGCATGGAAGACATTTATTATAAAGTATTTGTTAACATTGTTTACATGAAGTGCATATAATTGAAATGCTTTTTTAGAATTGAAAAATGAGGAACGTGACACATCTTCACACACACCCCCGCCTCCCCCACCACCACCAAATGGTGCACCGACCTCTCTGAGCAGGAGGGTCGATGGTGAGTTTATGTTAAAGCAGACCAGCTGTTTGTGCTGTGTTCTGCTTTGCATCTAACCCTCCATGGTTACTGCATATAGCCTTACCTCGTTTCTTTTCTTTTGCTTCTCTTAAATTTTCCTGCATTTTAATAGCATGAAGCTTTTCTGTTAGTTATTTGTTCCATTGAGTTAGTTAGCTTTTTTGTTGGTAGTGCATTCTGTATTCATTGTGTAGTTTACCCTTTCAATTTTTACAGAATTCAAGTGATATTGGCGATTATTGAAAATATTTAGTCACTTTCTGAGCTGATTTAAAATTCCAAGATGCCTGTCATGACATCAACCTTGCTTTAAAAAAATTTACTTCATCAAAATACACTTCATTCAGTTTTGAAGAAACCATATAAATTGAACAGTAATTAATACATATGTTTCATTACTTTTATCATATTACATTTGTCATACACTGTTTCCCTAAGCATTCAATACATTCACTATCCTTGAAATAGGGTAAAATTTTGACATCCTGACACTAAAAATAGCTATTACTTCCTTAAAATTGCCACACTATTACATCATTGCCATTTGAAACATATCACCAAAAACTTCACCCATGAATTGTCAATTTAAATCTAAGTGGAGGTTTAATGAAAATGGTGGCTAAATAAGAATTTGTATAGTGTTAAATGTTTTGGCAAGGTATCTTGCCTTTATTAGTTAGAAGGATTAATATTTAGTGAGCTGTCTTGTCTCAGAGGCCTTGTGTTGTATTTAATTTTAATAACCATCATTCTTAATTTTTTCTTCTTCATGCTTTATATATCATTTTCGTGTCAACCCTTTTTCATTTTATACCATTGACACTTAGTAGAAAATGATTGTGCTTCATTGTCTATAAACCACTCAATCATTTGCTAACACATTTTCCTATTTCTTATTTTGATCACTTTAAAAAACAAATGTTAGATAACAGTATTATGTGCTGTTACAAAAATGAGCACATGGGAGTATGGTGGGTTACAGATTTTTAATGATGTTCAATGAAGGAGAGGTGGGTGTTGCAAGAAATAGTGGTTCTTAAAATAACCTCACTCCCACATTGTATTTGATTATTTTTGGTACGGCCCTAACATAAAGTGCAAATGATTGGACTCAGTATGTTTTCTAGATTATTCAATCATGATGCTGCAGCATGAGCATAGGCTATCAGTTATTAATGTTAAAGGAGAATTGAAGTTTTTCATGTTTGGGCAGGTTGAAATAATTTGACATATTTATGATGTTAACTCTAAATACATATATTTATAGATGATGATTCACCCACAGACAACAGTCCAACTGTAATAGTAGCACCAGCACATTCAGCAGTCAGGCCAAGTACAGTTCCTGTAGGAAGTTGTATTCCTCCTGCCGGAAGAATGTTACCAAGAGTTCCCATCCGCTTCCCTATTGGTGGTCAGATAACCTCGGGAGGCTCTCGTTCACTGCCATCACCTAGAGGTGGTTTGCGACCAATGGTCCGTCCTCTTGGGACACCACGAACTTTGGCACCCAGTGTCCTGCCATCTAGACCTATTATGTCCCATTCAGCTCCTAATCGGACGGCTGGACCACGACCGCTGATTTCACAAACTGCAACCAGACTGATGCCACCAAAACTGATTTCTCCACTAACGAGCCAGAGACCTGCACTTGCCACAGGTCATTCTCATCAAAGTGGGTACTTCTATACATAAGTAAATGTTTACATTTGTGTGTGAAATATATAGCATTACATTGCATTTTGTGAAGCTGCAATTGTCATTTGCTAGCTGAATTTTAATTAGTAAAGTTGAGTGTAGCAAACGTGAAAAGCAATTGAAAAAAAAAAAAAATCCTGTTTGTGCTTAAACTTAAAATCTTAGATATTTTGTTAAAAAATGATAGTGATCCTATTTTTAATGTTTGCACTGGGAATTGTGTTTATGTGCATATACATAGGTACTTACATATGTACATACACACACATATATATATATATATATAATTTTGTAGAACACTGAGCACAGTTCTTTTTAAAGTATATACATTATCCATTAAAAACAGATACTTGCGTTCTCCATTTTTCTTTGTGATTATTGCAATAAATTAATTATTAGAAGAGAAAGATGAACAAAAATATATATAATATAATTGTTTTTATGTTTTTTTAAAAATTCCAGTCCGGAATAGTTCTTCTCCAGCTCCAGTAAACAGGCCACTTCTCTCACAACCGCAGACAGCTCTGTGTTATCCTGGGTCTTCCGAACAACTTGGAGTTGGTGCCATGCAATCAAATGCCTCACAAACTCCACAATACATTGCTCAAGTTACAACTGCGCACTCAATGCCTCAAGTTCAACAGTTTGAGTACAACCATGGAGTTCAGTCATCTACTGTTCAGTGGAACCACACCCCGCCACAGCAGCAACCTTCTTCTGTGCAGTCTTCTATAGTATCTGGATCTGATCTCTACAGCAGGAACCAGAATAATATATATCCAAGTTCAAGCAACTATTACTGATCTTACACAGATTTTAATAAAATTTCACTAGTTGCTTAGCTTCAGCCTTTTTATATAAATAGGTTATTATTTATTCTTTCATGCAGCAGTCTTGTTTAGTATACTGTGATGCTGTTAATTTCTAACCTCGTACCTGTTGTTGAAATTTTCAATTATTACTGAATATTGAGTGTATTTAAACAGAAAATTCATTGAAACAAAACTCTTTTTTTTTTTTCTCTCTCTTTTTTTTTGTACATGCATTATTTTTCTCCCTCAGTTTTGAAAACTTGAAATGATAATGTATTATACTAAAAACAAAAAGGTTAAATTATTTATGAAAAGTGATGTATCTACATATATGTTGAATTTTTAACTTAATCCTAACATTTACATTTTGACTTTAGTCTTATCTGGAAACCCATGAAAACTAATGGAATGTGATGCATTCAAACGGTTTCAGCTTGTTATGCTATCTGCAAATGTACTTAATTAAATGTTTAATATTGAACGTATTCTGATCTTAAAATATTTAAAGAAAGTGTCTTTCATAAAGGAATAATTACTTCATAAATAGAGAAGTATAGTTTTTTGACTACTTTTAGGAGCAGCTCAGTCTTTATTGCTGTGTATAATAAATGAAACAGTTTTATAATTGAATACATTCTATTATATTCCTAATAGAGTTACGCATTTGTGTGAAAAGAAGACGGTAAAAGAAAACATGCTGGAATTCTGCTGATGCATTTAAAGTAAATTATATTGTTGACATTAAAGTTACAAATTTAGTGAACTTACAGTGTTCTGGATTTTGTTTTGAGTTTTGAGGCATGCTATACAAAAAAATGGCCATAGGACTGCATTTATTATGAAAATAATGGAAGTTCATTGACTTTAGGCAGCGTTGATAGATGTGCAGACATTGGCATATGGTGGTGCTACATGTGTTTCGGAAACTAGTGCTGATGATCACTCATGTCAGTGTACATAGATCACCCAATTTCATTTATACATTGATTCGCCACATGAAGTGTACATTATAGCATAACGCATTGTAAATAATGTCCATTTTATCATTACAGTTGTCCATTTTCACTCGATTGTTTTGTTAATGTATTCATTTAGTGAAGTATTTGTTTTGTGAACTACTTTTTTTATATTGTGCATAAAGGTAGGTGATGTATAGTTAACAGTTAACAAGACTTATTAATATTCATCACGTTAACATGACCAGCTAGTGTTTGTGACTGTAGCAGTTTGTGTTGTAGATCTATATGCTGGGTTATTGGCAGATATGTAATACCCTTGTCTAATCTAATGAATACAAGCTTGTTTGTTAATAGTTATTAGAAAATTGGGGAAAAAGTTTTAAAAAAGGAACAAATCTTTTCTTTTTTTGTATAAGATGCCTCTTTATATTTAGCCATGTCAAAAAAAAAAAAAATCATTATAGGCTCCTCCCTCCCTCTCCCCCTCCAAAACCGTTACGGTTGTGTGGTAGATAGGTTATTTTTTTTAAAGCTGTTCGTTAGTGTTTAAATATAATGGATAATAATTATACTAGCCTATTAAATGTATAATCTTGGCAGTTGAGAAACATACAAAATACAAGGATGAGTTTAGAGTTTAGCTTGAATCATTTTTTACAGATTTGCCAGATTCAACAAACAATTGTTTTACTCTTTGAATTTTTTTTATAAAATACTTAGTAAGTAGAATTTGTTTTAGATATATAAAATTATGTTTTCGATAGTGACATATTCTACTTTAGATGATTGTCAAATGGAACTTTTTGAAGCTACATTACTATATTTTCTTATTACTAAGTATCGGATATCCATTTTGTGCCAGGATATGTAATTAAAAATATGCAGAAAGCCAGTGAATATTTGTGCAGTTTTGAACATTGAAGGTACAGATATGTAACACTCTAAAACTGAGAAATAGATTTAAATATTTGATGTAGCTTACACCTTGATAGGTGTGACATAAAGCTTTCAGTGTTTGCTTATTCTGTGAAGAAAATTATCCTTTATAAAATATTTAAATCTCTTAACAAATGAATTTTAAAAAAATTGTTTGGTTTAAGAACCAGTGCTTAATTGGTAAAAATACAGGGTAAAACAAAAAACAATCTAAATTCGATCATGACTTGACAAGTTCATTTTATAAAAATCTGACGTTAGTTTTGCAGAAATTGTTCAGTAATAAAACCATTATATTTGGTTACATTTTTATTTTATTTTTTGGTATGTTACATGTGCACAAGTGATGAATCTAGATTTTTAACAAAATGGTGTCTCTGGTATGGGAAATGCACATTGCTTGATATTTTTTCTTCTTCGTACGTCTTGTAAAATTCAAACAGCAACCATTATTGCATTTAAAATCAGTTTAAATTTCATCAATGATCTTATCATTAATTTCAAACAAAGTTCTGTAGAACACTGAGCACAGTCATCTATTAAAGTATATACATTATTCTTCAAAAACAGATATTTGTGTACTCCATTTTTCTTTGTGATTATTGCAATAACTTTATTATTGGGAGAGGGGAACAAAAATGATGAAACTTCAATTTGTTAAAATCCCACTGTTGTCTGTATTTATATCATTCAAACTGCCATATATGTTACTTGATAACTGACAAGAATGAAAGCTAATATATTTGATGTTTTCTTTTAATGACAATTTGTGAAGCAAAATAAGTAAAATGTTTCAGTTTCTCTGATTAAGATGTGTCTAACTGCCTTTGTGCACGTACACTTGATGTATGTTAACTCTCAAATTGGGAAATGCCTTTCATAGAAACATAATTTATATTTATGCAGAATTTTTTTTTTTTTGACAGTTAGTGCAACAAGTGTCTACATTTTTGCCAGACCAAGACGTGTATAAGAATTTTAATTATATTGCTAAGTATATTTCATTTTGATTCATTATGAATATAATTTAGTAGTTTTCATATCAAATAATACCATGTACAGAAATTATTTCCCTTTGATAATGTAAATTGTTTAATATTTTAAATGCATTTTCTGAAACAGTTCGGTTGAGATGAATGTAGAGTGATGGTAAAGGTTAAACTGATTTTGTAAATTTGTTTCTGTTCATTAATTAGCTGTAGAGAAAACATGGTTTTGGTAGAAGTAAAATAAAATATTCAGAGTTTACATTTTGCATTAACTTAACTATGTAATTTCAGTGGTAAATATATTTGATACATCGCCGATTGTCAGGTTTATTGTGTTTTACAGTCAGATCCTGTTGCAATTTCTGTTGTGCATGCCTCTGTTTGAATAGACATTTCATCAAAACTGAAACCTTTATTACTGGTGTATAACTTCATTATTTTAGGAATTGGATTTGAGGGAAATTATTTTAATCTTTGTATAATGAAACAACACAATGTTTTTGTATTCTGCTATAAATATCCTATGTTAATAGTTTTATAATTCTTTCAGTCCCCCCTGAATTCCGTGGCAAAATTTATTAAATTCAGCAGTAAAATTAGTTATTTTCTGCAGTAAGAATTGAAAATAATACTTACAAAATTGAAAATAATACTTACAAATTCACACAAAATGTTTTTTTCTCATAAAGTTAGTTCCAATTTAAATTCCCATCATACCACCAGGACCCAGTAGTCCAACCAAATTGTTAAGAAATATGTAATGTTGGAGTCACTTGTTGTGATAGAGGAATACCAACGAACCAATTTATACATGCTAATATCATTGTCATATATATTAAATAGGATAAAATAACAATCTTATTCCGTGTTCGTAAAACTTGTGTAATTTACTTCGAGTCTTCGGCAGTTTTCGTAACCTAAATAACTTGTAACCACTCCGTAACCCATAACCTGTTCAGAAGAGCGAACAATTTACCTAGTAACTAATTGTCTTCTATCACATAACGTTTATAAATTATTAGACACAAAAACCAGTCTAGCAGGTGAGTGGGAGCACTCACCCTCCTGAACATGGTACGAGTGGCTTGTTCAATTTGTTCCCGTAAATGGAAATAATTGACGGTTACTGAATGAAGTTATACATTTAATATGTTACCTACTTTAAAGAAACAACTTTCTAACTAAAATGTTTCCATTTATTTGTTTCTAAAATCTGACGTTTAAATTCATTGTGAAGTGATTTTTTTTTTAATCAGCTATGTAAAAGACAAATTTTGCAAGTTTTCTGCATGAAAATTGATTTTCCACGGATGTATGAGAATTCTGCACTCGGATGCAAATTTTTCCATGGAATCGTGGAATTCAGGGGAGACTGTTCTTTCTTAAAAAGAAGCACTCCTATTAAAAATAAATACAATTTGTCATTTACTTTAAAAAAAAAAAAGCACAGTAGACTAAAATGTGCGAGTGCTAACATATTTTTTTACTGCTGTGAGTAAAATATTCAGATGTTTTTTGGTTGTGGCTTGAAACAGGTAAATTCGTCTTGTGGACAATGAGATACGTTTTAAGTATTTATTTCTTATCTTGTTTTTAAACCCCTTCCAAGTTTTTAATAGTTGCAAACTGGTATTTAAACATTGATTCATAGAATTTAGACAAGAGTATTTACACATCATTGTTTTATTTTAAAGCAACCAGTGTTTTTGTTGGTTGCTCTGCCCTTTCTGGCTGCTACTTAAAAAAAACATTTCTTTAGATGTGTACTTGTTTGGAGATTCCATTTCGCAGAGGGTGATTGCATAATGTTGTTATTCTGTTACTAAAATAAATCGTGTTACCTTCTTGATCTGCTATCTTCAAGCAACTATGACCTGACACACTTCTCATTGTGAACAATAGTCTAAGCTTATTCATGTGGAGCAGCTGTGTATAGGCTTGAATCCATGTTCAACATGTACAAATGGCGCAGTGTTACGTCACAAAACTTGTAAAATAAAAAAAAATACTTTATCATTCAGGCACTTTGTTGTTTATTAATTGGTAAAAAATAAAAAGAAGAAGAGAAAAAAGAAATCTTTGTAAGAAGGTCCTGGACGAAATTTATATTGGGGGGAGGAGGGAGAGGGGCTGCTGCCGTTTCCGAACAACAGAATTTGCCAACGACAATTCAACAATGAATAAGGAACATATTAAAGAGAATTAATGGGGGGCTGGAGCCCCACACCCGGCTTCAACGCCTCTGTGTTATAGTGTTACGTTATTTTACATTTTAATGAATTTAGTGTTAAAACGAAAGTAATTTGCATGGCAAAAACATTCGGTATTCGTATTGTGGTTTGATATTCTAGTAACCAATTATTCAGATTTTACGTCATTTAACAAATAATGGTGAATAGATTTTCAAATTATTATTTTTTAATGTTTGTGCAGTAGTGAATGCAGTGTAGATGTACATTTGTAGTAATATTAAAACATAAGGACACTTAAATTAATGAAACTTCGGGCGTTCTTGGTGTGATGTCCCCCCCCCCCCACCCCAAAAAGTGACTGTTTTAAGATATCGAACCAAAAAACATTTACAACATAAATTTCAAAAACCAGTTGTAGAGCAATGGTTGGAATTGTAAATAGCCCAAACTGCGAGGGCTCTATCTAGCCCACCCAATAATTCTGAATCAAAAACATTACTGGAAATTAATATCGAGCGATAGTATTGCCGTAGTTTGGGGGACCAAACCCTCGTATCCACTTAAGACTGCGCTTCGAGCCAAGATCTGTTAGCACGCCCATGTTCACTTCCGTCTGAAAGTGAAACATGTAAATTGGCTGTATGTTGATTTATTAACCCAGTCTATACCATTATTGCTATAATTAGTATAAAACTGGAACCATTGCCAATTTGTGTATGTTGTGACTTATCATTCTGCACAAGAAAGTGACATAATACGTGTAAGTTTAAGTTTGCATAGCTAAACTATTAATGATCAACATATATTATAGCTGAATGATTACAAACTAATTGTTTTTGTTTTGTTTCTTAAATGCTATCCAGGGCCGGCTTTAGGAGTTGTGGGACCCATTTGGGAACAGGTCAGGTTCTGTTGGAAGGCAATTTTACTTGACAAGACTACAATAGGTTACTAGTACCTAAGCGCGCGGGGCTACCTCTATTTTTGGCTTAAGTCTGGATTTGACGCTATCTCTATGACTTCTGATATAATGAGAAACTACCTCGTGTTATGGCAGAGAAATAATATTGAAATGCATACAAAACTATGGTGGTGAACAACCTGCTTCTTGGCATTCATGAAATGTCAATGCTAATCGTTACAATTCCAAATCAAAAGCTGAGATTTAAAAAAAAGGACGAAACGACCTAGAAAAACGTCTTAAATTAACTGCTGAATGTAGATATAGTGTACCAGATGCACCGAGATTAACAAAATATTTAGTTGAACAAAACCTAAAATGTAACAACAGGCCTACTGTTATCTAATGAAGGACCATGTAGCGACATACACAGACAATTGACGTAGGGAAATTCCAGCGCCTTTAAAAAAAATAAGAAGAATCTGGGGGAAACGATCTAACAAGTATTTTAGCTAAACAAAGTGCAGCATTTAAGTGGTCTCTATTGTAATTACAGAACTTGTTTTTATTTATCTTGAAAATTATTGACTAAAACTGCTTCATAATTACTGTTATTACTGTTTGCACTATGTTCGATTATTGCCAAAAAAATGACAAGCCCTATTTCTGTTTCAGAGAAACTAATCCATTAAATATTAAAGAATGAAACAAATTTAACGAGAAGCATTCTAAAGTTTAAAGGCATCCAGTAGCGGATCCAGAGGGTGGTCCGAAATGTTACTATGATCGTCAATAAGATCTGATTTTGTCCAATAATACCTTAAAATTCTATGTGACAGTATATTTTCTCTGAGTCATAGTTAATGGCAAGCTTCACACTGTATATGTGCATACTGGCCCAGTGGTTTGAAACATTGCATCTATTACGTTTATTAAGAAATGTTGCTACTGTCGTGAATGGGATTTTATTTGGTTCAGTGATGCCAACATACAGAAAACAAGTCTTCTTGTCCTTCGAGATGCATTACTGTTTACACCAGACTGCATTATTAATTTCTTCTCTTGGGATTGTGTTTGTTCCTGGATTCCATTCCATGCATGTATAATTTACATAGTATATGTTAAAAGGTCGGAAGCCACAGCTCATGCCGCAAGAAACTACAAACGCCATATATATTTTAATGGATGTTGTACAAAACGACACAGAAATACGTTCGAGTGAAATAATAAATATTTCATTTGTCAGAAACACGTCTTTCTTTTCTCTCTTTCGTGCTGTGGTAATTCTCAAAAAGAGCCTTAAAAGTACAGGGCCGTAATGGGGGGCTAATTATTATGGGTGTATAAAATGTGTTGCGCGAAACCGCGAATCTATACACGAAATAAAAATTGGCGAAAAAAAGTGAAGGGGGTGGCGAGTTCACCACCCCCAGCCCCTTGCATGTACGGGCCTGAATTAAGTGCGAAAATCGCTTCATGAAAGAGGGAGGGCGGAGCCGGTGAGTTACCTAGAAGTGGCGGGGACGGAGCCGGGGGAGGCATCGCCTCCCAATTTTTCTTTTGAAAATCCGTGGCTTTTGAAATGCCTTTCCCAGCAAAACCTTCAAACTATAATAGACTCCCATGTGTTCTTCGATATATTTGCGCTAAGACCTCATGGCTAAGTGTTACACTGATGTCAAAGAAAAATACTAGAAAAGATTATTATTTAAAACAAGGGGCTAAATCTACACACAATTATTGTCAGTGTGTTAAATTTACTGGATGCAGTATTGGATAAGCTATAGTGTGGTGTAAATAGTGTGTTTATGCATGAATAGTTGATATAATAGATACGTTTTTACGTAAAGTTACCACAAAAACGGTTTAATAATAGTATTAGTAGCGGTTCCAGAAAATCCATTTAGGGAGTAGGGGTCTAAAGAATCCTCGAATTCTTTAACATTAAAAAATTTAATAATGATAAAAGAAATAATAATTTCTGAAAAATTGCAAATATATGATCCACCACTGAGTATGAGAAACACAACCAAACTTTTTATAAAGATGAGATAATTCTTGTTTAGAAAAAGTTTGTCACAACGTTTTCATCTAAGGTCGTGGTATGTGTATATAAAAGACCCTTGCTACTAGTAGCCTATGTGGCAGCAGCGGGTTTTCTCTAAAGAAATATGTCTGAATGACCATATGATTGACGTCCAATAGCTTTTGAGGAGTTATTAAATAAAACAAACTTTACTTTAGAAAAAGTTGGTCGTGGTTTATTACACATCAGGTTGGGGTTCATCTCTTAAAACCTCATTTGGCTGCACATTGAATTGTCTGTTTTTGTAACAAAATAATTTGAATATATAGGTCTACGTTATCTGATATCAAACAGACAGTTTTATTTTTACGCTTTGGCTTTGTTTATAAATAAATAATTATGTCGTCATTAAAAAAGTATAGTTGTTGAGAATATTCAATAATATGCATTGAACTGATACAAAATTCAACTCTGCACAATTTTCTGATCGGGTGAAAAAAAACCCACCAAAATGTCATCTATCTAGAAGTGGAAATACGGTGAGAATAGAATCATCATAGGTAAGTTGTAGCCATCTTGGATTTATGCGAATTAATGATATGTCAAAACAACTAAAGTCTATTACGCCTGTAAATAAGTAGAACACAAATCAATATCTATAGTGCGAGATCTAAAGAAGTAGGCACTATGTAAATAACTATATCGCATAATAGAAACAAGCTTTATACTTTGTACTTGTGTAAATACAATAGTTTAAACACACATTATATGTCTGTCTGTCTGTCTGTCTCTATCTTTTCATCCATCTCTCTATCCATCCATCGATCCATCCATCCATCCATATCTATCTATCTATCTATCTATCTATCTATCTATCTATCTATCTATCTATCTATCTATC
>JAULBS010100192.1:0-16203 GCA_032355785.1 Symmetromphalus regularis | reverse complement strand
GATGTGACTCAAGCGGTAACATGTCGGCTTGTGATGCGGTTGGTCATTGGATCTATCCTTCTCAGTGGACCCATATGCAGTTTGGGCTATTTTTCTTTTCAACCAGTGGTCTACAACTTGTTTTTCAAATGCCTTGGTATGTGCTGTCCTGTCTATCGGAAAGTGCATATAAAAGACCCCTTGCTGCTTATCGGAAAGAGTAGCCTAGGTGATGGCAGCGGGTTTTCTCTAAAGAAATATGTCAGAATGGTCATAAGTTTGACGTCTAATATCCGATGATAAGATATCAATCAATTCAAAATGTTCTAGAGGCGTCGTTAAATAAAACAAACTTTAACTTTGAAACATTAAAAGTTTATACCTCGTAAAATCTGAAATCTTATGACTGCTACACTGAAAAAAAAAAAAAAATACAAACCCTAAATCTAATTAAATGGGAAAATACAGAATTGAAAACGTATTATTGTTGTTAAAAATATGGAAAAGAAAAGACGGGAGCACCAACATATGGCTCCACCATCAGCTTACAATGTACTATAGGGGCAGTAAGACCAGATGGTATGGTGCGAGTTAAAGTAGCGTATCCATCTAATTAAAAAGCAAATGTTCATAATGACAACCAGATTGTGAATTTAATTCAATATGTTAATCCACTAAAATGTGTTTCATTCGGCTACCCATGAACCTTTCTACTCCATATTGATGATGATGGTGAAAACAAAGGAGTAGAAGAAGACGAAGAAGAAAATAAGAAGAAAAAGAAGTAGAAAAGAAGAAAAATAAAGGAAGAAAAAGGAGAAGAAGAAAAAGAAGTAGAAGATTGAGAAGAAGAAGAAGAAAACTAGAAGATGATGATGGTGAGGGTGATGGTGGTAGTGTTCTGTTATTATATTACAGAAGATATCTGTAACAATTTTATTTTCTTACTGTGCCTGTTTTGTCGTTTAATCTTAAACAAATGAATAATGTATTAACTTGTATAAGTGCATGTCTACAAACGCCCCACCGCATCCATCACGTTGTGGTTTCACTGTCTACCGACATCTGACCGACGTTGTATTGACGTGGCCGACGGCGGTCATTCACTAATCGCTGAATATGGCATTGATCGTTCTGCCAGTGTCTTTAAGCCTCTATGAAAAGATCACTCAATAAAAAGCTTAGTACCAGAACAACATTGTCACACTTTTTATTTGCATCAAAACCACAGCGGAGGAGGTGATCGGATTTATGGCGCTGTCCAATACTCACCATACTCTTCATAGAATAGCGATTGTCAGTTAGATTCATTGGTGGCAGAGATTAATCCTAAATGTCCAATTTTCCCTCTTGAGTTTTAACTATAGAGCCTCTTCATTTGCATAAAGATTTCATTCCAGTTTTAAACAGGAAAATTATTAAACAAGAAAAGTCGTCTGCTGAGGGATTTTACGCGCGAAGGAAGGGACGGCATTTGGATGTCTGCAGCTGCCGGTGAAAAGCTCGGTTCTCTAAACGCGTTTCGCATCATAATGCCTGCAGTCGACAGCCGCTGGTAGAAGAAATTATTTGGTCATTACAGGTAAATCCTTCTATTGGAGAGGGACAGACAAGGTTTGATGTTGGTCCGGGTCAAATCAAGAGCTGACATCTCCGTTGTTAACGTTTAACCTCAGCACCATTAATATTCTAGAAGCAAAGACCAGACAAGCTTGAGTCGAGCAACTTGTGTACACAGAAGATTTAGAGCGTGAGGCTGTTTGCTTTACTCTAGAACACAGAGAAAGGCCTACTGAGTTTTGTGAAAGAGAGTCCTCGTACTAGTTTTAGAACTTGTTTACCTACAACTTCTAACACACTTGTAGGGGCAAGATTGATTGGAATAACATCTAAGCTAGGAGTGTATAACTCGTCAATAAACAGATTATACATGTATCACACACTGCCTAATCTGGCATCAGTTATTTAGAGTCGAAACCCATTGCTTTGGTCTCCATATCCGTTAGTGTAGTGGTTAGAACATCGGCCTGGAGCCTGGCTGATACTGGAATAGAATATCAGTCGAGACACATTGTATAACTCGTCAATAAATACATTATACGTGTATCACACACTGCCTGATCTGGCATCAGTTATTTAGAGTCGAAACCCATTGCTTTAGACCATATCCGTTAGTGTAGTGGTTAGAGCGTCGGATTTGAGCCTGGTAGATACTGGAATATAATCTCAGTCGAGACACATTGTATAACTCGTCAATAAACAGATTATGCATGTATCACACACTGCCTAATCTGGCAGCAGTTATTTAGAGTCGAAACCCATTGCTTTAGACTCCATATCCGTTAGTGTAGTGGTTAGAGCGTCGGACTCGAGCCTGGTAGATACTGAAATAGAATCTCAGTCGTTATACGATTTTTAATCTAACTATCGTTTACAACATAATAGTTCTCCGCAAAGCTCACCGGGAGATATATACATCTTACACAGACCAGCGATGTTTTGCCCGCTTCCGCCACATATGCTACTCTTTCCGATTGCAGCAAGGGCCCTTTTATATGACAGACAAATTGGTTAAGTCTCACCTCAGCTATACAAAACATAAAACAAAAAAAACACTACAGTACAATCTTATAAGGCACTAAGCCACTCCCTATGGCGTTATGAGCGACTTGAAATCCAACATCATAATTATTACGGTTTATTTGGATTAATCTATTCACAAATGTTTATATATATATATATATATAATTATGATACGTATTTTGCAGAAGAACCTAATTTCAACAGACATTTGTAAATCACTATTTTATAAATATACTACAGGCCCGTAGGACGGATTTTCAAGATGGGGTGGGGGTGGGGGGGGGGTGGGGTATCATTGATGTATAAAATGTGCTGTGCGAAACCGCGTATATTTACCCGAAATACAAACTGGTGAAAAGAAGTGGGGGCTGACCCCGCCTAGTCCCCCACCCGGCTTCAACAGGCTGGTACTAAAAGTATATATTTCAGAATATAAATTTACAATATTATCAAAATGTTAAACATCCTTCACATATGTTTGTTTAGATATAAATTGTTCTCAACCTATTCTATTGCAGTACTATAAATCTGAACTTCAACTATAGCTGGTGCCCGTTGTGTGAGTGGTCAAAGGCGAGAACTGACATCGTTCAAGATATATATTCTGTATTTTATGACTACATCGCAATAAAAATTTCAACAAGTCAGATCATATTTATGAGCAATATTTAACATGCGTTATATATTAAGAATTATACTGTCCTATGTTAACGAACTCTATCTAGATCAGAGATTTAGGAGAATGGTTTTGAAAATATTTTATTCTCTAGAAAAAGGAATATAATTACGAAATTATTGCATATTAATAATATAATTATTTACTATAACAGAAACAACATCAATATAAACAACAACAACAACAATATAATAATAATAACAACAACAATAATAATTACTATAATAATAATAATCATAATATTCATTTTTAAAAATGTTATATAAATCGCAAATTTTCATCCGCAAGTTGAGGGAAAAACACATTATAATAAATATAGATGAAAATAACAGAAAAGACGATAATAGATTTTTGGTTAATAGTCTTAAGTGCATGATTATTATTACATTTGCTTGTTGTTGTTTTTTACTTACACATAAAAGCAAATCCAAACTCAGCAGATTTCATATACAACCCTTCATCATAAGGACCTCCCGACAATGAAATGACGTCACGTCATTATTACGTAACGTCGTTGAATTTGCAACGCCTTCATTCAGGGAGAAGCGAGTACGCTTGTCATGACATCGCCACTGCCATCTCACCTAATGCGTAGTGCTGATCTTAACGGGTTTAAGTTTCGTGGATACTGGGTTCGAATTCCACCAGATACATACTATCTTTATTCTCAGTATGGGCTTCAGTCTATAGGTGAGTTTACTGCTAGATTAAATAGGAAGGATTATTCTTAAGGATTACAAGTTAGAGTCATGGATAGGATTTGTTTTCGTTATTATAATCCAGTAATTATTTTATTTATTTTTACTTCCAACATTTATCGTGAGCTCCAACCCCTGAAATTGTCCGCGGCAATCCGCAGTGCCGTAGAGAATGCCGCGAAGATTTTCATTCTCCGCGGCACTTTTCTGCCGCGAATATTTTTTTTTCAAGGTGTATTTGTTTCTTATTATTAAAAATGAAGTAAACTTTACGTAAAAATTGCCATGGAAAATGTCGTGGACACTATTTTTCCACGGCATTTATTTTGCCGTAGATATTTTCTTAATAGCAGGGGTTGGAGCTGGGTATGGATTATGTAAGGAACATTCATTACGTGATAAGACTAAGACCTGTATTAAATATGGGTGAAACCGATAGAACAGGATATGCTCACATTTCGAGAACACCTGGTCTCATTATTGGTTTGACAGTTAATAGTGGGTACAGACCCTTATGATTTTGCATATACTTTCCTTGAACTCTGTCTTGTACAGACACAGGTTGTGAACAAGATAACACTTTGTCGTTTCAGATTATAAAAAAGGTCCCATCATTTTGACACTTCCGCGAACACCTAGCGTTATCATTATTTTGTCAAATATTCATTAGTGCATGCCTTCAGGACATTGCAAAAAAAATACACCCTTAGATTCTTTTTTTGTGTGCAGAACGGGGTCGGATTTAGACCTTGGGGTCGGGGGAGGGGGGGGGGGCCGGGCACATCAGGTTCGGGGGCTCCTCAACATAGAAATTAAATTACATGACAAATAACAAAATGAACTAAAATGAATGAAGAGAACTAATTTTATACATTACATTTTTAAATAAAGGAAATCCTTTGTATGGGGGTCCCTCTGGCATGGAGGCACGGGGCACTTAGCCCCCTTATAAATCCGGCCCTGGTGCAGATAGGGGTTTTATTTGATAACCGTTTTGCTATCCACATTTAATGGGATTAGATACACATTTTGACCCTAACATAGAAATACGCCCTTGCATACATCTAGTCTATAAGACTTTACAAACATAATTATTTTACGAAATTTAAACTCAAGTCGTCATCGTGTAATTTGGCAACAACCAGTGGCGTAGCATGTTTTCTTATCACCCAAGACAAGAACACTTTTGGTGCCCCAACTTTCTTAACTCATTATACGCCAGAACAGCTTTGCACCCGTTTACTCTTGCGCCCGGGGGGTGATTGTCCCCTGTTACCCCACTTGCTACGCCTCTGGAAACAACCACTCTCCAGTAGCGGACCCAGAGGTGGCCCAGGGGCTCCGGACCCCTCCTTTTCTAGAATTAAAAAAAAAAAAAAAATCCGTTATGAAGGACGTGAAAATTAACCATTTCCCCCAGTCCTATTCACCCATCGCATTTGTACCCCTCCCTTCAGAAATCCTGCATCCGCGCCTGCTCTCTATAATTAGGAATTGTGGTCGGGTATGCACTCACTATGCTATTACACGAACTTCCTTCTAGAAGACTTTACACGTATTTGATGACACTCTGCAATTCTTCATTGCCCATATCATCTTACATCTGGTTTGACATGAGCATCCGACAATCACTAGATCTAGTTTGTCAATATTGAGAGAACTTCCGGCCTCTCATCCCGTCATGTTAACTCTGCTGTAGAGCGTTGTTTAATGTCACTTAATGGCTGTTGTCGCCAGTTTTGCTTTCATACAACTAAAAAACAAACAATTCATCATGATGACTGACAACACACACACATATTTAATACGCTTACATTTATCCAGATATCATACTATATACAAACTGATTGATCAGTATGGGATCGTGACGCTATCTGAAAGGCGTCGACCTGTGCTCTGTTAACAATTATTTAAATTAATTCCATTAAAGGTGGACTGAAAAAATAACTTGTTTCACGGTTATATTGAATACAGTATTAAAAAATAATGAGGCCAACAATATGATTGAATAAAATCGCTTATCGTGTTTTAAAACGAAATAAAATTAAACATTAAAATTTAAATGCATTCGATAGTTTTCGGAAGTATTCGGGAATTTCCATATGCCACGTGAATTACAGTGAGAAAGTCTTGATAAAATTTTAAAGGCAACGCCCCTTGACGACCACAAATATAAAAACTAAAAATAAAAATAATAATTAAAAAAATTTAATAAAAAATAAATATAAACAAACAAAAAACCCGAAAAACCCCAACAACAAAACCAAACCGTCTATCTATAATTTGTATAATTTGGAGCATTTTATACAGACGACCAAAAATGTAAGAAGAGAGGACCCATTTGAGCTACTTTTCTTTCCAACTAGCGGTCCACAACTGGTTAACAGTGACTGTGGTATGTTGTTTCCTGTGCTGGGGTGTCTTTAAACAAGCAATCCTTTAATTTCCACTATTAGAATTCGACCCAACAACCAAGAGCACCTCTGTCAGAACTTTGGCTCTGAGCTACGCACTGCTATTAAAAAAATACATTACAAGACGGGAAGTTGTGCTTATGTTGGTTTTCACGACGCTGTCGTACCCGCAAGTCACATCGTGGATGATGCGGATATCACGAGCATTAATCTGTAAATTGAGTACTGGTAAACTCCACCCAAAACCTCTCGCACCGAGGCAGTGCAGTCTAATAACAGAGGCACTTTGAAATCGCAATTCAAAAATCATTTAATTAATCTTTCTACCTTTCCTATTGCCAAAGGTCGGATAAATTTGTCACGATACGATTTTTTTTTATTCATTTACTTGATTGATGAGATTTTGCCAGGTGAAAATTTGCGGTTTACCACAAAAATTTCAATATTATTTTACTCATGTAAAATTGAAAAGGCTAATCCAGCATTAGGCAAAAATGGAGTAGGCGAGTGTGTGTAACGTTCTTTTTTTCCGCTTCATTTGCTGTTGCGCTTGTGTGCACCATCGAAAATGTGAAAAGCTATTTAGTAGCTGTTTTTCAAATTGAGATTCAAAAACGGTTGAAGCCATTTGGGTTCTCTCGATTTGAATGAAGATAAAAGCGGCGTTAGCTGACCCCACACAAGTTGCTTCAAATCAAATAAAAAAGATAAAATATTGGGCAAGCAGATGGTTTTTACTGGGGCTGCGTGTTGATTGGAGTTCAACTCCAGAATGGATGTGCAGTCGCAGAGAATTTGTAATGACGCCAGCGCCACCATTACGTGTGTGGTATCGTCGTGTTAGTTATCGTGATCGTTCTGTTCGTCTTTTCTCGCCTATTCAGTAAACTGTAACATGGGACTAAACGTTTCTGTCATGCGCTTTTGATTTATTGAACGACTTTTAAAAAAAGAAACTTTCGACCGTACAACACCATTGCTGAATGGTCGGTTAGGGGAAAGAAAACCGGTGAACGGTATAACGGATAAATACTTTTCTCTCTTTTCTCTTTCTTTTCTGCCCCGGACCCAGTGCCCTTGTCTTATGACATTGGGCCTGTGGTGGACATGCCCGAACCAAATGGATCTGGGCATGCTTCAAAAATCAATGTAACTATTTGCCTTATAGACTCTCAATTAATATTTTTATCTATATGTTCAAGTAGTTAAAACTGACAAAATATAAATTAGATGATCAGTTATAGAATCACCCGTATATATTTTGATAATATGAATATCATATTTTAGAAAACATTAAGTGTTATACTTTGATAATCTGATTTAAAATTCCTAATGATACTGCAGTTATGAACAAACGTTAGTGGTAATCCATAAACAATAATATTATTATATTATAAAGTATTAAAATGCTGTATAATGTATGCTATATTACGCAAATAATTTTGATACTATTATGTTTAGTGAAATATCAAACTCGCCTACTGAATGAAATTCATGAAAATTATTTTAGAATTTTATTATTCACCTGACTCTAACTAGCTACACACATTAATTTAAAAACACTTTGCATGCATACAACGTATGCGACTATCGGCGATGTAATATATAAATATGTTTAGTATTTCGCGAACATAAGACCACGAAATTATAACAGTTTGTTTAGACTTTCACACCATACAAATCAGAAATTTGTTTGGGCCAAATTTAATGACTATGCAGGGGGGTTGGAACGAAATTCTCATGGGGTGGGAGGGCTGCTCCTGTTTTTAAACATAAGAATTTGCCGGTGAATAGTTTAACAATGAATAAGAACATATTTATGGGAATTATTGGAGGGGGGTACGGATCCAGAGAGCTGTAGATTAAATTTAGTACAACTAAAAAACAAACAATTCATCATGGTGACTGACAACACACACACATATTTAATACGCTTACATTTATCCAGATATCATACTATATACAAACTGATTAATCAGTATGGGATCGTGACGCTCTCTGAAAGGCGACGACATGTGCTCTGTTAACAATTATTTAAATTAATTCCATTAAAGGTGGACTGGAAAATAACTTGTTTCACGGTTATATTGAATACAGTATTAAAAATGAATGATGCCAACAATATGACTGAAATTGACCGCCACAATCTGTAAAGCCGTGGGGATTGCCGCGGAATTTTTCATTCTATGCAGCAATTTTTTTTGGATTTTTTCCAAGGTGTATTTTTTCTTATTATTAAAAATAAAGTATACTTTACGCTAAATTTGCCGTGCAAAATGCCATGGACACTATTTCTCCACAGTATTTATTTTGCCATGGACATTTTCTTAATTACAGGGGTTGCAGTATGTAGGTATTTTCTAGCACGGCGTGTACCTTAAAACTGGGGACCAATAGGTGAAGTATTGCAACCGACAGGTCAAAGCGCAATCTAAGTATAACGTTGTACGTTTTCTATGCACAATCAACGATTCTTTGGCTACTAATACTGTACACAAGTGCCGAGTCTTTCACAGGTCAATAATATAGTTTTATGATGAGAAACACGCCGTCAAAAGGAACAGTGTGTGTTGAAGGTCCCCGTGATTTGGCTAGCCGGTTGTGAGAATCCTTTCACGCACGTCCCAGGTGGAGAGGAACACATAGATTTGTTTTATTTCTTCACAACTATAAAGAGGTAGTAAAACTCATGAGATTTGTCATGAGTAGGGCCTTTCAAAAGACAAGCCGTCATTGAAAATCTAGTGCATACACCATTCTACAGTAGAAGAGGCGAAACCTTAGGGCACATTGTCTATGCACTATGTAAGAACTGAAGTCATCAACATAAAGCGTGAAAAGGCATTTGGTGGTTTGCTGAGGCGGAAAATCTGAAAGAAAACTCGCGGTACGGCTCGGCTAGAATCTGACTGTTGGACATAAAGGATAAATATAGGAGCGACCACATTAGAACACCTCTGGCCCAGGTATGCTCTCCCTGTGAGGTACCTTTCACACAGTGAATTCAACGGGAGCTTTCCGCGAAGAGAATTGATATCTCTCGCTTCTTTCGAGTGTGCAGAGCCGGAAAATCGGTTTGATGATAAATCTGTGAGAACTGGTGCGGATTTGAAAAGGTGGGACTCAGAAAGGCGCACGTGTGTGCTTTGTGGTGATCCACTGTACTGCTCACTTGTGGCCGTCCAGCAAGCCATGTACTCCTAATGTGATCATCCACACTCGATTTCACCACCCTATAGGACCCGTCGTCCATATTTGACTTGGCTCTTCTCTGGCTGATTAATCTCGAGTATCTTAGAGAGTTGTGGTCATACATTTTCCACTTGCCTGCATGAATACTTCAATTTACCTCAAGTGTTTTCGGCTTGATGTTACGAATCTCCTATTATTCCCCGTCAGTTTCAATTTAAATTCTGCCACTAGATGCATGGAGTTTGTATGTGTTACGAATTTGCTTGTAATTGTCATAAAGCACTGATGAAAATAATTCAAATCGTTATAATGCAAGTGGATGGAGTTGAATTGCAGTTAAAGTTGCACAATCAAATATGTTTTAATCACTGATGATTTGAACAAAATATATTGCATCACGTGCCATCTGTGTTATAATAGTGTTGATTTAATGAGAAAGACGTCAAACAGGACAAATAATCACAGATGTTTACCATATGTCACCTAACATAATTTTTTATTTTAGACATTATAACTTTTACCGCACATGTCAATTAACATAATTCAGATTATGCATAAAATTATTCAAGCTTATTGTAAATATATATGCATATTGAACATATGGGTGTAACCGGGGTGGGGGATGGGTCCTCAGTACCTCCAACTCAAACATTTTTTAAATTTTTATTTCACAACAAAATATACGGTATACAAAAATTATTATAATACATACATACATATCACAATAACGTTTAACTGGTCATGTCTAGTAATGTGTACGCCCATGACCACGCTGTTTTAGCTCGACAGGCCAATCTTGCACCACCCCCTCATCCACCTTCAGAAAATCATGGATACACCCCTGTCTAATTAACATACAATACATATTACTAGTATCACAGACTTATTAAATTTATGTTTAACACGGAAGTTCATGAATAAATCAAAATATATGACTAACATGATTTACCATATGTTTAATATATGTTATATACAATCTTTAACATGTCAGTATCCTTATGTCCAAGATAAGTTAGATGTAGACTTATAGTATTTAAATACCATACGTTACGTTTTGGCAGGTGTAAGCTCTCAATTTGACATAAGTTATGTATGTGCAATAAATAAATAAATAAATAAATAATGTTTTAACACTGTCACGAAATATGCTAAGTGTACACTACTACTACTACTACTACTACTACTACTACTACTACTAATAATAATAATAATATAAAAACCATTCTTGTAATAATAAATAAATATTAATTAAAATATTTTAAATAAATAAATATCTTTAAATACAAAGTCTGAATTGCTTAAAGTTGAAAACTGAGTTAAATTTTACCCGTATTATAATATTATTTTAAGATAAAAAAATATAATTATGGTTGTAATCTGAATGTTAAATCTAAATTTCCATGTTGTTATTAACATCTAAGAAACAAAATAAATTATTTTTTAATATAATACATAATTATATTACATTAAGTATACTTCACTTAGCATACATATTATTTCGGAACATAATTTACTATAAATATATTACAGCTAACCATACTCTGAGATTAATTAAAAAGGAGTTATTATAAAGTATACATCAGGTACTATCAGAAGCATAGGATTTTGTATTTATTGGAATTATAATAATCATTACAAAATAAAAGTCATAAATTGAACATACTGATCATAAAAAGGACATACTAAATTGTTTAATTTTAGATTTTAAATTTCATTTCCAAAACAATTTATAAATTCACATTAATTCATGATTAATTTCTATATCAACTCCTTACGTACATAACGGAGATGATAAATCATTTCTAGCAAATACATAAAACAGAATAAATATTATTTAAATTTACTATTCAAACTGATATTCTTGTTCATAAATGAAATAAACTGACATATCCCTACAAGATATAAACGAATATTTTAAATAATTTAGCGACTATTAAATAAAACTGAATGCGTCTGTTTTAGCAATCATTCATAACAATTTAATCCTATCACGTTTTAGGTATACATGTACATCTGTGTAATTATATATTTTTCTTACGTATACAGATTAACAACTAATCTTTACAAATGTTCGTTAAATACTACTACTTTTTCAACGATACACGTTGTGGACCACCCACCATAGGATTGGCGCATTAGAACGAGGAAATCGGGTGTATAGAGCCACTAACAATGACAAGACAATTGAATTCCCGCGCTGCCAAAGTTTCAATATAACGACATTATCCCCGAAATGTCGCTACATCATGTGAAAACACCAACATAATCATACTGTTGTTAAGAAGCCTTCATTCGCTGCCCTGCACCATTTCCCTGATGTTTTGTGAAATTAAATTAAAACAACGTTGCTTCGTATTATGCAACGCGGTGTAATAGATTTTCTACCTCTGTGGACTATAAATTGCAATGCGTTAAATCCTCTGACGATATCGGGTCGTTGTGTAGCGCTAAAAAGCAAATAAATGCGTTTTTTGTGGGGATAAAAAGGTGACACTAGTTGTAAAGACCTATCAATAACAATGGCGAACACGAGCGTCAGTACAATGACAGCGTTTGATTATCTGTCGAATTGTCTCCCTGATCAAGCTTCTAATGTCGGCTGCTGATAGCTTGAGTAATGGCCTCACATCCGGTCTGGATCCGGCTCCTATCAATGCAATGGGCTGTGTAATCTAAATGTTATTACCACACGGCAGGTTCCACATTCAGCTTCTAAAGCCCGTTCCGAGCGACGACAGGCCGGGGACTTGGGGACGACAAATTTCCTATGTTCTGTTTCACTAAACAGATGACGATTATATGCATCTCATTTGACGGCTTCATTGCGGCGTGGTTTGCCCCGACAGTTCGCAAACAGAATATCCAATTTTGGAATCTGATCTTATGATTGATGAGGTGGTTTGGTGCTATCGTGTCATTGGTAATGATGGCTTAGATATAACGTTTTTAACGTTTGACTATTTTTAACAATATCTTTATGAAAATAGTAACTCTTTTGTCTATGTTGACATATATCGACGACATTTATATTAAACTATATCTAAGTTTTATTGACAATGATGGCTTAGATATAGCTTTTTAACGTTTGACTATTTTTAACAATACATTTATTAAAATAGTAACTCTTTTGTCTGTGTTGACATCGACGGCAGTCATATCAAACTATACCTAAGTTTCATTGATAATGATGGCTTAGATATACATTTTTAACGTTTAACTATTTTTGACAATACCTTTATGAAAAATAGTAACTCTTTTGTCTTTGTTTAAATATGTTGTCGGTAATCATATTAAAATATCTCAAATTGACACTAATATATAAATGGAGATGAAATGCTTTCCAGTCATATATGTTTCAAATGCAGAATAGTATGCTTCCACAGACAGAAAATTTTGCAGAGTGGGTGGGATCGCTGATATATATCTGCCCTCAATGGACCGCTTACAACATACTCCTACACATAAAAGTAAAGTTTGTTTTATTTAACGACTTCTCTAGAGCACATTAATTTTTTTATCTTACCATCGGCTATTGGACGTCAATCATATGGTCATTCTGACATATGTTTTTAGAGGAAACCCGCTTCCGCCACATAGGCTACTACTTCCGATAAACAGCAAATAATTTTTTATTTGCACCGTCCCACAGACAGCACAGCACATACCACGGCCTTTGATAAACCAGTTGTGGACCACTGATTGGAACGGAAAATAACCCAAACTGCAAATGAGTCCACTGAGAAGGATCGATCCGAGGACAGACCGGTTTACAGGCGGACATGCTACCGTTTGAGCCAGATCCCGCTCCCCCTTACACACCTGTTACATGCTACTATTTTTGGTTTATTATGGTTAACGACACCACTAGAGCACATTGATTTATTAATCATCGGCTAATGGATGTCAAGCATTTGGTTATTTTGACATTTTGTCAAGTGTGAGCCAATCTCCAACGGGTTGTGAACCACGGTCATCAGTTTGAAAGTCTGACATTCTACTGCTGGACCACCGAGGCTCACGTTACATGCTACTAAGACATTAATTTAACAACACTGACTTAACTTTTTTATATTAATATTTCACACAAAATCATATATTTGTAAAACTTAAAGGAAAAACTAAACAAATTATATTCAAAATCATATCTCTGCACAAGACAAATTCCAGTAGATACAATAATCACTGTCAAAACTGTGACAATAGCAAGTATTTGCGAAAGGTAATACAATGACAGTCTCAGGTAAATTAATTTCAGATTTCTTTGTTTGAAATTCAGATTAACATGCGTGTGCGTTTCTGTTTGGTACCGATATGTTTATGATATTATATTGAACAAAATACCCAACATTCACCTCTGTAATGAAGAACACGTTTGAACTTATTGATATTCTAAACTTAGATAAAACAAATTGAGTTACTAGAATATTCTTTTTAACATACACGATATCTACAAAACAAACCTGATACAACTATAGATGCTACCCTTTCCATTCAGTAGCAAAGGATCGTCTTTTCTTTAACTGAATTTTCTGACAATCGGGAACACACACACCAAAGCTTTTGAAGAACCAGTCGTGGACCATCACCTGGAAGGTAAAATAGCCCAATGGATCCACTAAGAGGTATCGAAAAAAATAATGATTTAACAATATGCTAGATTATCATTAAATATTCTGAGATCCTTTCTGGAGTTTTTCTCATTACAAGTTCCATGAACTGAAGAAGATGACAGCGAACAACAGGTTGCCATGGTAAACATAATTGATCAGATTTGCCAGCAGACCAGCATACGATTTTGTACACTTAACCAAAAACAACAAATCATCCACGTTTTTAAAATAAAGTGCTCTGTTTACCAGTATTGACGGTGATTACAAGACAATCACCTCTGAACATGGACCTAAACTCCTCCCAAGCATGATTTCCTAACAAGTTCTAACCTATCTGTCATTCCCTTCTGATACCAATCCAAAAGTATGATATCATTTCAATGTGTCTCTACAGTATGCTTTTCTATAAGTGTATGCGAGCCTCGGTGGTCCAGCAGTAGAATGTCGGATTCTCAAGCTGATAACAGTGGTTCAAAACCCATTGGAGACTTGCTTACACTTGACTACGTGTCAAAATAGCCAAATGTATGACATCCAATAGCCGATGATTAATAAATTAATGTGCTCTATGGTGTCGTTAAAAAAACATTCTGTAAGTATTACATGTATATGTACAATTGTAAAGATCCAAATCACAGTTACCACCAACATAAACATTTGTTAGTTCTATTGATGTATGCATAAAATAATTGATTCGTAAAATTCCCCACTTGACTTTAATGAGTCGTTAAAAGTTATTACCCTGGCGTGATCAAACAACGTTTAAAGTGACTTCCTCACGTACATACAGCACGCAAAGTTACTGAGTCATCCACTATGGAAAAATGTTGTCATATTTAAATGTACCTAAGTGTATACAAAATCACATATATCTTGAGTTCCAAGGACGTTTTAGCCTCGATTCTCCTTGATCTCTGTCCTTTACATAATTACAGTTTTAGACAAGATAACGTTTTTATCGTTCTGATTAGAAATATTGAACCAATTCATTATCTGCTGCTTCGTGCGAAATAATAATAGTTTGGCATTTAGTGGCATTTTCAGAAATCAGTTATATGCTTAATACCGGAGGTAAAAACAAATAATATATATATATATATATATAAATATATTATATAAAAATTCAGCTTCTGCACTAAATATGTACATAAACGAAAATGTTACAAAATGCAAAACTGACATTTCAAATGCTGAAGAAATCCAACAAATGGATCCAGTTTTATAAACCTAATTTGTTCTTTAAAATCTTGCAATACATTTTTTTCTCATATACTAAATATCTGTAAAGTGATTGCTGACCTCTAACGCTAAACCATGACGTGTTTCACATGACACAGCGTCCATTGGATCACGCTTCAAAACGTAATTTCCTCTTTGAAGTCTAACAATATTATTTCTGCTCCAGCGCTAAATATATACATGAACAAATATTTTTGTAAATCTGACATTTCGAATGCTATAGTAATCCAACAACTGGAGCACGTTTTCAAACATAATTTGTTCTTTGAAGGATTCAGTATGCAGGATGAAAAGGATTTTGTTCCATTTGCCGGCCTGCACTAGTGGCAGGATTGCTGTATAATGTAAATTACTTCACAGGTTGAGTTTTAATAGTTATCTAGATAACAATGGAAGAAGAACTAAACAATGTTGGGTTGACATTCGGCAGAGATGCTAGGAAATGGGGTGCCTAAACAATCAAAAGGGGAGAAAGGAGGTGTAATAAATGAAAAGAGGCGAAAAGAGAGGGAAAATGGAGAAATGAGGACGAAAAGACGAAAAAGGGAAAGAGCTGTATTAAGGGGGTACTATATTTTTGTAATTTTCCATAAAAAAACGAAAAGAGAGCGGCCTGGAAAAACATTGCGCGAACTTTACACCACTTGACATAAATATAATAAAATAAAGTTTGTTTTATTTAACGACGCCTCTAGAACACATTGATTTTTATCTTATCATCGGTTATTGAACGTCAATCATATGGTCATTCTGACATGTGTATTTAGAGGAAACCCGCTGCCACCACATTGGCTACTCTTTCCGATAAGCAG
>JAULBS010100181.1:0-16203 GCA_032355785.1 Symmetromphalus regularis | reverse complement strand
ATGATGCAGTCGCGTTGGAACGAAATTCATATGGGGGGGGGGGCTGCTAATACTAAGAAGCAACTGACTTTACCAAAAACACAAGAATAACATTAAACATTTTAATTATTGGGGTGGGGGGCTGCAGCCCCCCCCCCAGCCCACCTATATCCAACGCCCTTGTGATGATGATGAAGAAGACAAGGGAAGCCGATGAAGGCCCGTGGATTCACTTCGGTGACCTGCTAGTATATTTATTTCACACACGCGAGAGACCTCTATCTAGGTTCAGACATAGACTGGGAAGTGGGCGACCTTGTGGTACATTTATTTCACACACGCGAGTGACCTCTATCTAGGTTCAGACATGGACTGGGAGGTGGGCGACCTGCTAGTATATTTATTTCACACACGCGAGTGACCTCTATCTAGGTTGGAGTTGGATGGCAACGAACTGACAAATTATTAAAAACATGTTATCAACAAACGTTTAAGAATAACTAGAAAAGAAACAAATGCAAGGCCGGAATTAGGGGGGTGGGGCAACTACTCCCCCCACCATGCCAGAGTGGCTCCCATACTAAGGACATCCTTTATAAAAAAAATATATAATTATATAATTAGTTCTATTCGTTCATTTTATTTGTCTTGTAATTTTATTGCTATTTTGAGGGGCCCTCGAACCTGAAGTGCCTCGGGCCCGCCGAGTGTCTGAACTCGGGCCTGAACACATGGATGATTATATGGGGGTGTAAACTAGATGCTTATTAGTTTATTAATTATAGACAGACGCACATTTATAGGAGGGCCAAGCCTCCTTTTTTGTTTAATTGTTTTGAATTATATGACTCCCAGAACATAATTGCAGGCCCCCATTTCAATATTCTGAATTAATATCAACGGATAATAAAACAAATGTTATTTTGTCTTACTTGTGATGTTCGTTTTCATAGTATTCGCATAACAGGCGCCATTACAAGCCAGTATGGACGCCGCCAGACACAGAAGAGAGAAAACAATCATGGCCGCGCGTTTCTCTACATACACGATAGCCACAAGCTGTGTTAGAACAGAAACTCGGTATACATTAGAATGTTCTCACATCACTCTGACCCATATCTTGACAAAATATCACAAAGTATTTCAGTTGTTCTTTGTTGAGTAATGTTAACTTTATAAAAAAATACTGAATGTATTTTTATATTGTACAGATCTAGGCAAAATATCACAAATTGCACTAACTGTTTATGAACAGTATTAACTTTGAAAAATCAGTGAATATATAGAGGATATTATATGAGTGTCCTTGACAGACGATGTTTACGACACGAGTGCCTGAATTATCGTAATGCGATAATTTAGGCACGAGTGTCCTAAACATCGTCTGTCATGGACACTCATATAATATTCGGTTTATTACCGTGACTCTGTCTTACTAAATAAACATTCCAGTCATTGTTTACGAACTTACGTTTACTTAACTGCGGAGTAATATTTGTTCATTGATGTCTTGAAAACGTTATTAAGTGACGTCATAAACTGCCGTCAGTTTATGACGTCATAAATTGACGTTAGCCAATCAGGGGGAAATGTACTCTTACAACAGCCAATCGTTAAACGACAATCCTAGGACAGACGATTATTATTACATATGTAATAACATACGAGGGAAATCGTACGATAAATATTACCCACGTTTTGCTGTACCGCGTAGGTAATAAAACTCGTGCTTAAATTATCGCATTTATGATAATTTAGGCACTCGTGTCGTAAACGTCGTCTGTCATGGACACTCATATAATATTCTCTATATATTTCTGTTTCTCAGTGGTGTTATTTATAAATACGCATTTAACGTTATATTTCTCTTTCTCCGTGGTGTTATTTATAAATACGCATTTAACGTTATATTTCTGTCATTGATGAACGAGTGACATACTGAACCGCAATGTGTGACTAGCATTGCGTGTTAAAGGGGCAGTTGAAATGTATTGCATTTGAAATATTGCAACAAATTACTATCAATTAGTCATTTACTGAACGAAGATAACTGAACAGTGTAATACTTAAAAGTACATCTGACATTAATTGATGGCAGTCCTAATATACACACAAACATGCACATACACACACGTTCTCTCTCTCTCTCTCTCTCTCTCACACATAGACACTCATTCACACATACGCACGAACGCACATACATACATGCATACATACATACATACATAGACACACACACATACACATATATACACACACACATACATACACACATACATACATACACACATACATACATACATACATACATATATACAAACTCACACACATGACATTGTGTCGTCTGCGTAAATTTAGAAAGTCATGTGACATATGTTTTACGCTACGACAACTAGACTGTAATTCTGTCTAAAAATATACGGTCCCGGATACCAATTCCTAAAATGTCAACATCCGACGAGGTAGAGATTTCTTTTTTTTAAAATATATAAACAGATAACATTTGAAAGATTTGTTGATTGATTTTAATAGTATCATAAACAAGGTAAAATATTATTCTGTGATTACAATTGCGCGTGCGCAAACGCTTTTCCCTCTTAATAGACGTAGTATCATGGCCATATTTACCTACCTACATACATAGAAACGTAAGTTCTTACATAAATACATGCACACCTCTAGAGCACATTCATTTGTATCTTATCATCGGCTATTGGACATCAAATGTATGGTCATTCTGACATATTTCTTTAGAGGAAACCCGCCGCTGCATCTAGGCTACTCTTTCCGATAAGCAGCAAGGGGTCTTTTATATGAACTTTGCCATATACAGAACAGCACATACCACCGCCTCGGATGAACCAGTTGTGGACCACTGTTTGGAGCGGAAAAGAACCCAGACTGCAAATGGGTCTACTGAGAATGATCGACCACTTCACAGACGGACACGCTAACGCTTGTAACGGGGAGGGGGGGGGCGGGGTCGTTAAACAAAGAAACGAACACGCGATAACATATGAGCTATATCCCGCTCCATATTTGCAAGCAGTCACTGTCTTGGTTTTAAAAAAAAAAAAATTATGGACAGAAGAAGAGTACGAAACTCACATTCCGTTGTTAAAAGTTATTTTGAGAAAAACCTTTGCAATTTAACAAAAAAGTATTCATCCCACCAGACATTATCTCTTGTTTATTGTCTGGAGAGCAATACTTCAATTGGTATTTATGGCTGTACATACGTGCGCATCGATTTCAACGTGACATATGAAAGGAACATTGTCTTTTCACGTTCGTGGTCGCTTCGATTCTAGTGTCAATGAGTGTCTTAAAAACTGCTGTCTTTTCTGGCTCTCGCACAAATCAACACCAGAACGTAAATGTTCTACCACTTGATCTACATTGGTGGAAAACAGCCAGTGAGAATCCATTATTAGTAATACTTCCTGTAATTACGGGTTTTGTAAAACCATTTTAGTCAATACAATTCTACAAAATCGTTAGACCGTGAAAACAAAACAGGTTGGTTCCAGAGTTTGACGCTTTGTTTATTTATTTGTTTTGTTTTGTGTACGTTGGCTACACGGTTGACTAATTTTCACGTGTATAGGCAATGAATGTTCAAACGCACTGTCTGCTGCCTGTCCAGGACAGAGGTTAGTGTTAAGGCCTAATTACACAGGAGAGCGGTAACGAAAAGCGGCAAACGGAAAGCGGTAAACCGCGCGGTTTTTTCAGTTACATACAGTGCGGAATACCGCGCGTTAAATTTTGGTTTGTAAATAAACAACTTACAAGAAAAAGTGAACAGTAGATTTTACTGTTGCTTCTTTTAGTGCGAAGACAGAGACGCTGATGGATGAAACCAAAGCGAGTTTGGGTATATGAGATTGACCAAATCAATTTTTTTTATATATTTATATATATTATAGTCTTCTTGCGTTTGATCATGAATAATGACAGAGGGTATCGCCAGCGGTTTACCGCTTTGCCGTCATGCCGTTCCGCAATCATTGTAATAGGTTTTATGGAAACACACTACTTCTATTTTTTTTCACCGCGCGGTTTTCCGCTACCGCTCTCCAGTGGAATAAGGCCTTTAGCAGAAGAGACGAAACCCGCTGCCGCCACATTAATATAGCTACTCTCAACGATAAGAAGCAAAGACTCTTGTATACGCACTATATCATATTATATAGAATAGCCCACAAGCCACGGCCTGTAATGAACCAGTTGTGGACCACTGGTCGGTGTAAGTGTCATATATGATGTTTATCAGGTTTTACTAAATCTAAACTTTCAGTTTTATGAGCACGGACACTGATATTTTACACGAAACATTAAAGACACGTGCCAAACAATTATATTCAGTGTCTTTAATAGTCGTTCGTCGTAATCTCTTTAACGTCGTATTAAAGAACCAGATATCAGACTTTTTGTCATTGTTAATATTGACATTCAATGTAAATATAAGTAGCGTGTCATATGTTAGAGCAGCTCTCCGATACGTATTATGGGTTGATCTCCTTTCAAACAATAGCAGTCACATTTCTTGTAACATGATCTCAACCATGGACATTTAATTGACCTGTCTCTCACCGATGTAAACAGTGTCAGTGGCATTTTGATGTTCTCGTAAAAGACGACCTCAGAGATGCATTATATTTTAATGCATTTCCTTAGTATACCAGTTGTAATCACTTCTATCTCACCATGACATTAGACATCAATTTGTCATCAGTGTGTCTCTTGCGTATTTGAAAAAGCTAGATAGTCAGGTGTGACCTATAGGTAATGTATGATGCCTCACTGCCTCACTAATGATTAGGGGCCTACATGACAAACTAGACAAATAACCTTGTCGTTTTGACACTTAATGTCTAAATAGAAAACGTGGGCTTTTTTATCTCTTTTTGTCTTTCTCTGTATCTCTTTCTTTCTCTCTATCTTTCTCTCTCTTTCCTTTTCTTGTCTAAAGATCAGAATCGATTTTTTTTTATTGGAGTATCACTTTAAATAATAATAACAAAAACCGGAAGTGAGTTATATGTATAATGTCATTTGTGTGAAATATTATCTGTGTCGACTTGTTCATGACCAGTGGATCAGGATTAGCTCAACATTTTCGAACACCTGATATCATTACTATTTTTGCAGCATTATTTTGGTGAACGTCTTACACATTTGTATTTCACTCAGCTTTGTTCCGAGATATGATTATAGGGAAGATCGGGTAATATATAACATCACGTATGTTTAATTTTCAGTTTCTTTAATTTATAACGTGTTTCTTCTGAATGTCCCACAACTAGTGCAATAAAAGGTGAGGTATGTGTTATCCTGTTCGGATGATGGATATGCCACCCTTCGCTACTAATCGGGATAAAATTATATCTGTGATGTTAATGGGTGTCTTTTCCTAACAATGTACAGAAATACAGTTTTACTACAAATACACGCTAATTAACCAATACTGTTAATGAAACAATGGTTTGTTTTGTTTAACGACATCACTAGAGCCCATTTAATTATTAATCATTGGCCATTGGATGTCAAACATTAAATGTTGGTAATTCTGACAGGTAAAGTGTGAGCCAGCCTCCGGCGGGTTTTGAATGAACAGCTTGAGAGTTATATGCTCTACAACTGAAACACAGAGATTCACTGTTATAGACATACAGCTTTCTTTACTCATTGACGTACATTTATTGTTCCATATCTTGTTTTTCTCTCATTGTTTCCTTCACATATTTGTGTGCTAAATAACGTATTAAAGTAAGTTATACCCGGATTGCTACGACTGAATACTGATATGGTATGACTTACTTGTTTAAATGTCATTCCCATCTTAAAATAATTACCTTTAACGCTTGTTTTGTTGTAACAAATAGCATTCGATAGAATACTAAAAAGACTCTCTCGCTGTGAACGCTAATAAAAATGGCAGCAGATTTGGTTCGACTGATTTAGAAGTAGATTTTAAAGATTTTGTTCCCCAATCCTTTCGTTGCTAGGTGATTAAACAATATTCTATTCTAAGTAACACAACTGTCTCATTTCCAGCGATGTATTCCTTTGAAGGAACTAGAGCAAAAAGTTAAACAGTATCGAAAATGAACTATAAGGGATAACTCTTATGCGATGAAAATAGAAACTATTTTGAATAATATTTAGTTTATAAAAAAATAATGATAAAACGATTTAAATGTATTTTATTAGGTGTTTCACTTTCATCTTTACATTTCAAAATGGTAATGCTTCCATTGTTCAGGTATATCGCCATCTCGGCATTAAATAAATAATTCATTTATTTCAAATGTTTCTTTTTTCCAGAATTGTCGCCTTCGTGTCATTAATCTTCCGTCCGTTCACCCGGTCATCGATTTGCTTTCGTATTAGTTTTCAAATGGTAATATTTTCGAAGTATATTACCATCACTGTATTTTTGTTTGACTGTAGTATTAAATATCAAAGTGTTATATTTTTCAGGTACATCGCCATTGTGTTTCCGATCAAGGCTCACATCGTTTGTACGAAACGTCGCGTTGTCTTCGTCATCATGCTGGTCTGGGCGTTGTCGTTGATGTGTGCTACTCCAACAGCTGTCTTCAACATGGTCGTCCCCTCTGAAATAGGAATCGACTTTTGTCTGACGCATTTTCCTGGAAACCATTTAACTTACATGAAACTCTTCAAATACACGGAGAGCATTCTCTTTTACTTCGGGCCTCTATTGGTGCAGTTAGTGTGTTACATAGTCATTGGAAAACGCCTGTTTATAGGCGTTGACAGGCTTCACAGACAGGTCATGAGCCCTTGCGATGGACCCAATAGAAGAAAACGTACTTCAGAGGCAATTAAAGCGAGACGAGGGGTCGTCAAGATGTTGATAGCCAGCGTTATTATTTATTTCCTAAGTTATTCCCCACACCAAGTGCTTCTCTTTTATAATTCATTCTCGACGATCCCGTTCCATCAAACGTGGGTGTTTCTCGTTCTGACCACAACGCTTGCGTATGTTAATTCCGCAGCAAATCCTATTCTGTACTGTGTGTTCAGCCAGAACTTCAGAAAGAAGTTCCAGATGATGTTGTGTCGCGGGCAGAGTTGTCATGGCCCCAGTGAACAGGAGCGAACGATTGTTTTGAACAATTACACAGAATACACCACACTGTTCAGACGATCGACCAAGAAAGCCAATACCAACAATTGTAAACATGATTCGCCTATAAGTGCTGTTTAGTAGGGAAATTGCGCTGTATGTGAAACCTATAATTACGCTAACTCCTCACAGGATGATTGTGTTTAATTGTAATGCTGAAGAAATTACTGTGGATTAAAATGAAACCAATCGTCTCTCCACATAGCTTACATTTAAGTAGTGATACGTGTATACAGATTCATAGTTGTATGTCTTTTTTTTCTTTCTTTTTATTATTATTATTATTTATTTATTTTTATCTATTATTTTTGTTTGTTTGTTTTTTTGGTATATTTTTTGGATTAGAGAACACCTCCACCATACGTGTATACCAATTCATATTTGTTTCTTTCTTTCTTTGTCTTTCTTTCATTCTTTCTTTCTTTTGTAAAGTATGTTTTGTTTATCGACAATCATGCACATTATTCAATGCTAAACATTTTCTCACTGTATCATACAGATTTTTTTCACCTCTGTTTGAACGACATTTAATATATTCCTATTTACCCAAACCGCAAGCACTGTTACAAAAAGTTTCGTAAAAACAGCGGATTTCGTAAAATCTTCAAGTTTTATAAAACGTGACGATGTTATTTTTATTTTAAAAATTAGCATTTTGGCAAATTTTACGAAAGTGCTCGGTCAGTTTTACAAATCGAGGCGTACAGTTTTACGATTCATGCACAGTGTTTTTACGAAATTCGGCAAAATGCACATTTTTTTAATAAAAAATGAAAACAAAACATGAACAAGTTTTATAAAACGTTGATACAAGGAAAATAATATAAAATGTGTTGCTGTGTGATAAGTCTACACAGCAAAAGTAGCCACGTGTGTTTGGGCAGGCATATGTTTAACATATGTTCTGTTCTGTTAAACATATGTTTGCAAACGTATGTTTCAGATGTTTCAACAAGATATCCTTAGCAATGATAAAGCCGTTGTCTAAGTTAATTAGAAAATTGGTCTTGGTAGGATTTTTGTTATAATTGGTTCAAAAATGTATAATGAATATTTAAATAATCAAATTAAATATAACTTCCTTAACAACCAAAATGGTGTCCATAGCAACAATGAAACTTATAAATATCTACAGAAGCTATAGTGTATGTCATTAACGTACATTTAACATTTATATGAACACATACTTTTGTCATATGTTTAGCGTACGTTTCAAAAGTATGGCGCTATTTTTGCAGTGTACAGTTCACATAATATCGGATTTTTCTTATATCGCAAGATTGAAAATACACAAGATGCAAAATGAACGGTACCACATGCGCACTTATTTAGTATTCTATTTATTACCACTAACCATGAAAGTAATATTGTTTGAAAATCCTCAGATTCTACCATTGTTGCTTTTCTAATTTCAATGAATGTAGTGAGGAAGATGTATGAAGTCATTCAGTTATGTTGCAAAACCACAATTGCTGAATATGATGCTATGTATTATATACATAGTTCTCCAACTATATTAACCACAGTGCATTAGGCATACGCTTTTGTGAATGTCAAATGTCAAGTGAAACGGTGCAGCAGATTCGAATCCCGACAACTTTGTTTTATTGTATATAATTATTTTGTTATAAAATGCTCCTGTAAATGACGAGACTTATGTATATGTGACCAGCCGCAAGAAAAGGTTGGTAGAGTCAACATATTCAAACAAAAACAAATTTAGTATTGGTACTTATAGAGTAGAACCTCCCCTTTCAGAATCTGTGTTTGTAAAATGTATCCGATAAGTACGATCTTATGACTTCATAAATAAAGGCGTGTATTAGCAACCAGGAAGAGCAGCATTACTAAATCACGTTTTTCTCCGCAGCAACGATCCCGCACAGATGTTCCTTTTCTTTCGGCGGGTCACATATAACAAACCAAAACTGGATTAACCATTAAGTATAACATGATCGTGTTTATAGCACCAAGGGGAAAGGGGGAACCACAGAGTGTAAACACATTGCATTATTAACACACACAAATTTAACGTGGCTAAAAATGGAAATGGCGGACCACCACGGTTGGACTCTGCTTAAGGGATGAATCAGACTTAATCCAGCCCTGTAACAAAACACACATTTTACTGACGTTTCAGACATTGACCTTTATCAGAAACCAAACGATTCATCAGAGTACTCCTCATATTGGAAAATAATAAAGATAGAAAAGTATTATAGATACAAATGTATTGTAATACGTTTGTATCTATATAATACTATTATCCAATATCTGGAGCCTGCGGAAGAATCATTTGCCTTTTGATAAAACCCAAATGTCAGAAATGACTGTAAAGAGAGTATACATAGTGTCGTCGTCAGGCGGAAATTAAGTTAGGTTTTGGCAAACATATTTTATTTTACTGTATTAATAATCACATTTGTAAGTTAGGCCATGTTTGTGCAATAGCGACGATATAATTGATTATTAAAGCGGTCATTATAAATTATATATTATATGTCAACGAGGCTAAAACGAAAATATATACTTCAATCTCTACTTACAGAAACGTTAAGGCCGTTCTGTAAAATACTAATTCCAGATAATCTAAAATTATAATGTAAAATTTAGTTTTTCTTATGAACATCGGTAAGATACATGTATGTTTTATTAATGTAAAACATGCACATTATGTTTTGGACTATTGTTTGATAATGCTATGTTTACTGTGTTCTTCTGTTTATGAAGATATTGTTCTGTTGTTTATGAATATTTAAGCATTGTATTACAATTTTAGAAGAAATGAATAAATATTGATTGCTTTACATACTGAATTGCATTGCTTTGTCTGTCCTTTAACTGAACTTTCTACGTCAATATATATTATGATTACGATGATGATGATGATCATGATAATGATCTGGTGCATAGCTAAAAAGGAAAAAACGCCGAGGCAAACCCAAACGCTGGGAGATTGAACTATGTGGATAAGAAATATCAGTATCATAGGGAAAAAATAAAACAAATCTGCGAAAATTCCAGACGAGGCAGACTAGTTAATACTGGCTACGCTAACGACGATGAACATCAGACAAGAACCAGTATAATTTTCATTATTGCTTGTGCTTTTTCAGAACGTATGCGGATTGTCTAGTGTGGGGGCCGTGATCAATAGGTAAATCGTCCCTTGGGGTTCTTTGGGCATAGGATCGAATCCCCTCAGTGCACTTATTATGTGAATATTTTTCTTGTCCCAAAGAGTGCCCCACGGCTGGTTTATCCAATGTCATAGAATGCGTTGCTCTATTTGTGGGAAAATGTGTATACAAATACCTGACTGATAAAGGAAAAAAAACGCATTTGTGGGTTTCCTCTGATGAATACGTGTTCAAATTACCAAAGCCGGAAAGGTTGACACATCAACTGCCGATGATTAATAAATCATTGTATCAAACTGTAAAAAAAAAAAATTAACAAAAATAATAATAACAGCAACCTAAAACAAAAATAAACTGTAATGATGACGATGATGATGATGATGACAACAGAAACAAGAACAATAATAAAACACAATCTGATCGTCTGCATAATGTAGAGTTTTAGGAAATATAAACAAAGTTATGAGAGTGTGCGAAAGTGACCATACAAAGAATTCAAAGCAAAGTTCATTTTATTTAACGACGCCTCTTGAACACACTGATTTTTAACTTATCTTCGGCTATTGTACGTCAGTGATATGGTAATTCTGACATATTTATTTTGAGGAAACCCGCTGCCGCCACATATGCTACTCTTTCCGATAAGAAACAATATGTCTTTTATATGCACCGTCCTACAGACAGGACAGCACATACCACGCCATTTGATGAACCAGTTGTGGACCACTGATTGGAACAAAATTCAAAAACAGTTCACCTTTTAAATTTTAGTAAGGTACTCTTCTTGATTAGCGGCAAAGCGATTTGCTTAAACCTCCCCATATACATAAAGTGTAGGACAGCACATACCATACAGTTTGACACACCATTTATGGATAACTAAATATAACCTGAAAACGCAATTGGTCTATCGGACAGAATTGACCCGATGACAAACCTACCCCAGGAGGAATCTTTGTTCCTGAGATACGTCCTATTTCAAAGGATGAAGCTTTTAGTAAGAATCTGAGATCAAGTTAAGCCGATGTGTTTGTATAGTTCATAACATTAAATAATGCCGGATGAATCTTTTAAAACTAAAACATGCAAATCATTTTAGGAACCGTCTGGCCATCTTGTCCAGCGAGTTTTTAATTTCCTGTTATATAATTAATTTTTGTCGATTATCGAAAGGCTACTTGTAATCGATACACAGTGCTGTAACATCAGACAGACTCGGTGAATTAGAAAACGTTTTATTTGCAAACAAGCATTAACGAAACACAAGGCTATCATCAAACACATAACGATATGAATGGAAAGCGATAATTCTATAAACACTTCGCATCAAATGTCATTAAGTAGTATTAAAAAGGAAAGTTTGTTTATAGCTACCCAACGATTGATTAATCAGAAGTAACTTCGTGTAGGTTTCAGATATGATAATAAAGTAAAGTTTGTTTTATTTAACGACGTCAGTCATATGGTTATTCTGACATATGTATTTACAGGAAATCCACTGCCGCCACATAGGCTACTCTTTGTGATAAGCAACAAGGGGACTTTTATATGCAAGTCCGACAGACAGGACAACGCATTCTAGGGCCTGATGAACCAGTTGTGGATCACTGGCTGGAAAGGAAAATATCCCAAACTGCAAATGGATCCACTGAGAAGGATCGATCCGACGACCGACCGGTTCACAGGTGGACACGCTACCGTTTGAGCTACATCCCGCTCCCCTCATGATAATAGTGACAAGCTGATAATAGTAATTTTTCTGTAGAAGAAACAAACCACCATAATAATTCTATCGTAAGCCCCAGTCGTCCAGTGGTAGAACATCGGAGACTAAAGCTTGAAGACATTGGATTACACTTAACACAACGTGTCACATGGGCGTACATGACCTCCCCTCCCCCAATCGCTTTTTATAATTTAATATATCTGACATTATTATATTTATTCAACATAGAAATATATACCCAATATTTGAAGCTGAAATCAAGCTAAAATACATCAAACATAGGTCCCTATTGTAAGATTTTCGCAAACATAGCAACGCTTGACATCACGCAAACCTCCAACACCTTTTTCAAAATCCTATGTACACCGATGTGTGAGAATGTTTAAATGTTTCACATACAGTACCCAATGGTTTCTGGATTGGTGTGTCCTGGCTACGTCATTCAATATGCAGCAATGTTTATTTTATATTCAAGTTCCCTACACTTCACATTATTTGTATTTCATATCCCACTGGGATGAATGTCAAATGGTGTGAAGTCGGGGTTCAAGTTTACAATAACAATCATATATTCAAGATGGCGGATAAAAATAGAAATATGACTAGTTCGCACTTATTTTACACATCTTCTGTTTTCATATATCTACTTATAACGAAATTCCACATCATGAGCTAGTGATAGTGGTTTGACAGTTGGTCTAAAGAAATGTGCTATCCTGTTCTGTACTTAATACGTTAACACACTGATTGTGAACTGTGAGTTTACTCGTGGTAAATCAGTACTACACAATATTAAATTAAAGATGACAGCAATGGTTATAACTCATCAATATGTTTGCAGGCAATGGAGAATAATAAAGTTATAAACACTTTTAAAATTGTTAAACATCACGTGAGACATTTTAACTTAACCATGGCATAGGGAATTCCAAGTCGAATCGATCGACTTTTTTTCACATTTAAAAGTAAATTGGTACGAACGGTTTTTGCAGCTACAAAAATATATTTTTTTTAAATAAAGGCTAACGGGGGAATACCCGTCACGTGACTTGAAATATATACGTCACACCTTCAAAGAATTTTTTTTTTTCGATTTATTTGGTTGAATTAAGTATTTCTATGGACAAATCAGATGTTTGTATTTGAAATTGATTCTTTGTTTGGAAATTAATTATGTCAAGGGTCCGTGGGAGTATGTGTTTAATGTTCGTATGTGAACGTGTTAAAGAGGAAAGAAATTTTGAATAATGGTATTCCGGCACATTGTCCAATGGCTGTTAGGTTTCAGACACAAGGCGTTTGCCAATCATGGGCTACTCGTTCCGGTGGTGGTTGTATTTATTGTCGTGTTTATATCCAATTAAGATTCAAACACGCTGTCCTGGGCACACAACTCGTGTTCCTGTGCTGTCTCACAGACAGAATAGCACATACTACGGTCTTTGTTAAACCAACTGGACAATTGGTCGGTGTAAGTGGTATACACCTACACACTCAGCCTTGCGGAACACTCACTCATATTAATATTAAAAAATCCCATGCCTCGACTGAGATTTGATCTCAGTACCTACCAACCTCGAGTGCAGTAGCTTAACCACTGCGCCACGAAGATTCCATTCATCAACACGGTATATTTTATATATGTTTAACCACCGTTTACATAATACATTATATATTATATTATATATATTATACAATGACCTCATATACACCAGTGGTAAACCACTGACCGGAATGGTTTCGTTTGTTTTGTTTAAAGACACCACTAGAACACATTGACTTATTAATCATCGGCTTCTGGATGTCAAACATTAGGTTATTTTGACTCGTAGTCAGGTGTGAGCGAGCCAGCTTCCAGTGAGTTTTGAACCACTGTCATCAGCTTGAATCTACCTCTGAACCACCGAGACTCTGTCTGGAATGAAAAATACCTCAAATCGGTCCGCTGAAGGGAATCGATCGAACAAAACATGGAACGTCAGAAGGTTTCTCTACTTCTGGAGTTATGTCACTCTCCTATTATCTTAGAGGGAGCGGGACATAGCTCAAACTGTCGGTCTTCGGATCGATCCTTCTCAGAGGACCCATTTGCTGTTTGAGCTATTTTCCGTTCCAACCAGTGGTCCACACATGGTTCATCAAATGCTGTGGTATGTGCTGCCATGTCTATGGGACAGCGCACATGAAAGATCTCTTGCTGCTTATCGGAAAGAGTAGCCTATGTGGCGGTAGCGGGTTTCCTCTAAATAATGAACATATTTATTTCGATTAATGTCCGATAGCTAATGCTAAGATAAAAATCAATGTGCTACAGAGGCCTCGTCAAATAAAACAAACTTGATCTATTACATAGAAGAAACGATTCCATGTCTCCGTCTGACTTACTGTTATTTTCTAAATACATTTTATCTACACTGACCTAAAACCAGGAGAATCTACTTTCAAAGAGACAAAAACGGAGTTTTGTACATATAACATTTATGAAGCAGTCATTTGTCGTAAAGGTCACGTTTTGTTACTCCCACGGGAGGCTGTTTTATGCATGTTTTCATTGAAATTTAACGAGTACTTCAGTAGTGGAAAATATCATTCATCAAGGTTTCTCCAGTAACGCCATGCCATTGATTGTTTTTAAACCCCTTTGACATAATTTGTCTGTTTGTTCAAGAGATGTTCTTCAAGTGGAGCAATTACCGTATACAATGCAATGAATTTCTTTACCTCGGCATCAAAACAGCAGAAACAAAATAACTATTAAGTGTACACTTTTGGATGATTTCAAATGTGCATACACTGCTCAAACTTTGATATGAATAATAAGTAAAATATATTATTTATTGTGCAAAACTGACTGCATATCTAGTTGTTGTTATACAACATTATGATGTGCATAATACATGTATTTATTATTTACTCTTCAAAAAAGTAGGGAAACTTGAAATGTTAATATCAACTATTAGAGCGAACATACGTTTTGACGATAGACATCCTAGTAAAGAACGTTCAGGTCTGTTTATCGTCTGGGACATGATAGGCAGACGTATGCGTCGTTAAAGAACGCCGGCCACGTTAGCGGAACTTGGCCAGGGGCTTCAAGAGAAGTGGAACCGATTCCCTGAAATGACCTTTGAAAGGTTCATACGCAGTATGCCTCGTCGACTGAATGAATGTCTGACACATCGTGACGGTATCACCCACTACTGATAAAACAAATAGTCAACTTTCAAATGTTACTTCTGACCCCATTCGTACTTCAAGAACTTTTGCGGTCATAAAACCAACTGTAATACTGAACTACCGGTTGTAATGTTTGCCCAAGTAATTCACTATTATCATATAACCATTCCCCATAGCTAATATACCTTACACATGTAAATTCTTATTACAGTTCCCCTACTTTTTATATACTCAGCAGAACTACTAATCATCACCAACATAACTTTGTAATGAAAATAAAACAAAGGTTGGTTGGTTATAATAATGTCTGTGCTTATATCCAACTAAGGTTCAAGCACAATGTCCTGGGCACATAACTCAGCTTCTTGTGATATCTATCCAGGACAGAGATTAGTGTTAGTAGGCGACGAAAACTGCTGTCGCCACACAGTACTATATGTTTCCTTCAATTTTTCTGTGGCGTACATTATAAATTGTGGAGTGTTCAAGAGGATGACCGTTCGCGAACATGGTATTTTTCATCGTCTTTTATCACATAAAATTGATATAAAATGAAGGACAAAAACAATTTACGAGCGAATAGAAGCGCTCGATCTTCTGAGTTATGAAAATACTCAGTTCCGTACTCTGAAACGCATGTACCAATAATCCACACGTTACGGCTTTGGTCATCAAACAGATGAGTGGTTTCTAGCAGTACTTATATGTTGTTTCATTCATAACTTGTCAGTAAGATGTCCACAGTAGACGTGGATATAGAAATACGTGTTTCATTCAAAACTGTCAGTAAGATGTCCATAGTAGACATGAATATAGCAACACGTGTTTTATTCATAACATGTCCGTAAACTGTTCATAGTAGACATGAATATAGAAATACGTGTTTCATTTATAACATATAAGTAAGATGTTCATAGTAGACATGAATATAGCAACACGTGTTTCATTCATAACATGTCCGTAAACTGTTCATAGTAGACATGAATATAGAAATACGTGTTTCATTTATAACATATAAGTAA
>JAULBS010100170.1:0-16205 GCA_032355785.1 Symmetromphalus regularis | reverse complement strand
GAGTACATTACTGAACTCTAACTGTGCAGTGTCATCAATTCATTGGCATTATAGTAATGTAGTGAACTCAAGGAACACTTCAATAAAGACCATGAAAACACACAAAAAAAGTGATGTTTCGCATTTTGCTTTGAACAGATAATTTTGACTTGCAGTTCCGGTTTTTTCCATTGCAAATTGCAAAGCAACACATGTTATTTTGTGCCTTGATATTTCATGCCTTATTATATTTAAAAAATACAATAAATAATTAATTGAGTCTTAAGATATGTACATGTACTGTTTTTGAAACTAATTTTTGTGTAGACAATCTTTATGATTCAATTTTTTACACTTATTTCATGCCCTATTATATTTAAAATAATATTAAATAATTAATGAGTATTATACTTTTTTATAGGTATTGTTTTTGAAACTGTCAATAAAATATATATAAACAAATCCTTCATCAAGCTGTTTTCACAATCAAATATAGTTAAAGATTTTAATCTTTTTTCTGCTGTATTTAATTAATTAATATTTATAAATTAAACAGTATTTTCTTTAGAAACCGTTAATAAATATAACTATAATCAAATAATAATTAACCTTTTGATATTAGTTATATATATTGAACAGCAAAAGAAATGCAAATGTTTGTTTAGATCCAGTTTAATCAAATTAGATGAAAAACTCATAAAACCATAAATCTCATGCTGTGGAAGTTTTACTTTTCTGCACATGCCTCTAGTAAGCAAAACAGTCAATGTCAAAATATGGTTAACTTTTATTCATTCAAACATTGCAAATTAAATTTGTGTTTCTTTTGCTGTTCAGTATATTTTTCTGAAATAACACCTTCCCCCAATACCAGAATTAAAAACATGTTTAATTCTTAAAACTAAATACTGTTAGTTTCAAAGAAAAAAGAATTTCATTCAGAAAAAAATGGCTGACAATTGAAGAATGTGTTATTGAATATCAGAACTGCACTTCAATTCAAATACATTGTATACTAACCAGCTGAATGTTACAAGCATACACCATAAGTATCTTGCACATGCTATCAGATAACTAGCCTGCACCAAAAATTTACCCATTAACAAATTGCTGATTATCCCGTGGGATGATTGTGAGGATGATGCAGGGAAATTAACTCTATCTTACCTTCTTGGTTAACAAGATCTCCCTGCGAGCCTTTGGGAGGGAAAAATGGAAACAAATGATGAATGATGCATGCAATTTTAAAATCTATGTTTTGCATGGAAATCTTAGATAAACTGTGGGAGCGTTGTTACACAATAAATTTGATAAAACAAGATTCTATAATCATTTTAATAAGAAAAGAACAAAAATATTCAGTTATTTTGAATGTGATAGGTAGAAATTTGTTTTTTTATAAATAATATAAAATTATACAGATTGAGCCAACTTTAAAAATATTTTTTGTTTCCCCTCATCCGACATGGGGTGGGTTGGAAGGTTGTTGTTTTTTGAAAATGTTATAAAAATATTTAGACATGCCTATTCTGCCTATATATTCAATGTATATTTTTTTAGGTGTCCAAATTTTTATGTTTGCAACTGAAGTAAACATAGTGAGTATTTAATATATACACAAATAATTCTCTCAGCTGATGCCACCATCTTTGCAACCAGCATTCCCCCTCTATTCTGCATGTCGTCAAAATATCCAGATCATATGATCAATTATATGACCAAAATAAAAAATTTTAAAACGGTCAAAATGCAATCAAAGTTTTTGGGTTGCGTGAATTTTCGAGTGTCAGTCACATGAGGGAAAACAATTAAATTTTTTTTTTTTGGCCTTGATAATAAAATTATTCTTTAAAATTATAAATAAAACTATAAAATATATCAGATTCTTTAATAATAAATCCAAATATTTCAGTTTGTCATTAATTTGTTAAATAGAAATATTTAACATTTTAATTAAATATATTCTATAAATGCTGAATGAATTTGGTAGAATCCCCAGAAATTTATCACTTTCCATTTGCAATTAAAGTTTCTTTCTACATCAAGCATGTGCAAATTTAATCAATATATTTTAAATAACACACAATAGATAAAAGTTAATATGTATTATGGTTGTATAAAAACCCTACAGTGCACCTAGGAAACTAAAAGAACAGAACAAGGTGATAATATTAGGGAATTTCACAATTAACTCTATCATTATGAGAGGCTCCTATGAAAATGGACTTTCGTAAAATAAACTTATTTTTCAAGACCATAGTCAAGATTTTAATATTCTAACCAAAACAAGTTGTCATGAAGCTCGGCTCTTGTGGGCACAATTTCTGACTCAAACCACCTCTTCTGCTCAAGAATTGTTTTACACATTTTATAAGAATTCAGGTAAATAATTTAAATTATAATTCCATTGAGCTTCTAAATATTAATTTTAAAAATAACGCATATAATCTTTCAATCATTCAAACCATCTCATTCAAAATTATTTCAGTAACAAACTAAAATATTATATCAATGTTACATTTTACAAATTAACAAAAAATTCAGAAATAAAATTACATTCTTTCATTAAATCTATCAGCAGTAAAACATGATGTACTTGAGATGTGAAAATTAAGGTGCATATCATTGTAGCATCATGCTTGGTGTGTACATTCTCTACTGATGAGACATACACAAAGTGAGGAGAATTGTCTTACCAGATTTTCCTGCCACTGTGGCATGTACAACAAGAGCATCAATGGCGCCTCCTCGTATATCTGGACCATCTTCACCCTCAAATAAAAATGATTTTAAGTATTTCTCTACATTTGTATCAATAAAAACACTGCTAATTTCACAAAATTTGCCACCTGGCCTCACCATGTAGACAGACAGCTTAATCAATGCTTCGCGTCACACCAGATTGACACCATCGTTTTTAACAATAACTTTTTTTCTAGGGACTGTAGAACAAAAAGGAAAATGGTTTTGGAAATTAAACAAAATTTAAATTTCTAGAAGATGTACTGAATCTTAAATTTTTTATGAGGTAAAAAACAATTTTTAGCCCTTTTTAGCAATTTTTTGCACTTTTCAGCTAGATTTTTGTTACCGCAGCTATTATATATAATCCAAAAAGTTATAAAGTGAAATATGTTTGTATATCATGTACATGTTGCAAAAGGTTTGAAAGGCAGTTGTTTGTCCTTTTGTCACTTATTTTTCAACTAAAAAAATGCTGGTGTTTTGTTGTTCCTCTTCCACAGGTGCAAAGTATTATAACTTTCTTTCACAGTTTTAGCCTAATATTTTATATTTAGTTACAGGAATAGCTCTAACAATTTCCAAATTTCCGTCTTCACTTCAAATAAAAATGATTTTAAGTATTTCTCAACATTTGTATCAATAAACCATTGCACATTTCACGAAGTCTGCCATTAGGCCTCACCATGTAGGGAGATGATTTAATCTAGTGCTAGCTTACTTTTGCAAAGTTTTGATCTAACATTTATTATTTGGTTACAGGACTAGCTCCAAAAATTTCTAAATTTATTATTAGCAAATTAAAAATGTAATTACATGTAGATAATGATTTTTTTTTTATGTACAACATAATTTCTAGAAATAATAAGTCTTTAGTGAAAATGGCTGCTATATTTTTAGTGTTCCAGTGGTGCCAGTTATCCTAGTTTGGCTAACAATTTGGCTTAAATGAGCTATTTGCAAATTAAAAATGCAAATTCATGTAGAAAAGGATTTTTAAAAAAAGGTTAATGTACAAAATTTCTTGCAATAATAAGTTTTTATTGTTTCAGTGGCACCAATTATCCTAGTTTTGCTAAGAAACCTTTGCTCAAATTAGCCTTCTATTAATAACAAAACACATTACAAAATTTTGTCTAGTATGCATATGAGACCGTTAAAACAAATGAAAGCCAACTGACTGGTTTTTTCCTGATTAGCTGATCTGAAACATCTACATCATCAAGCGGGTTTAGTTCAGCAAAGTCAGAGTCAGCATCTTTCTGTATCTCTGCCTTCTCTTCAGGACTCACTGGGGTCGGGGTGATTTCAGGAACAGCCAATGGAGCAACTGGCAGTCTAACATGCGCTGGTGCAGACTGTCGTTTTGGATCACTGAAACATTTCGAGTAAGGTAAAAAAACATTAATATGCTTCCATCTTTAGTGTTTAAACAATAACAATTTACATCCTTGATTCATACAGTATGTCATATATAAATAACATTATTATTGATGAATTATTTATTATTTTTTTATCAACACAAATACATAAATGCCTTATAATTCAACAATTCAGCTATATGCCAATCAATGTAACAGTTAATTCAGTAGTAATGTTGTGGGCCAAGCATGTTAGCACATTCTAAGCATCGGACACTGTTTAAACCCAACTATGCCGTATTGTTCCTATTTACAGCAACCAGGCACGATGCAAAACACAAAGTGGGTGTGCTGATTAGAGTATTAGATGACATTTGGTAATGCATGTGAAAAATCCTCGTGTCAAACTGTCATGAGGAGGTATTTATATCGACACCATTTAAAATGCAGGTGAATAATAACGGTGTCGATGAAAATACCTACTCGTGTACTTTCAGTTTTGAGCAGCATTAACAGAATGTCTTGTATTTGTTCTTCATGGAAATAATAGCGCCATACGTTTGATTACTGATACGTGTTACATACTACAGTATTCGCCCATACTAGTGTCATAGTGATTCACCTACTTACAGATTATATTCATTGTAAGTCAGCAGTCAAGCAAGCCAGTTTTACTATTTTAAAGGTGCCATTTCAAGTTACATTTCTCATGGTCATGGGGGTGGGGGTATGGTGGGTGGGGCGTTTTTACTGGCTGGGCACTATAAATAGGAACAATGTGTTTATATTAACTATTATATTAATTAGATAGTCCACTATTATATTTAACCCACAACATGGATTTCATGCAAGGGATTTTGGTATGTGTGGGAACTATTTATAGTGATTAATGATATAACATTGGGAGCGGGACATTGCTCAAATGGTAGAGTGTCCACCTGTGAACAGGTCAGTCGTCGGATCGATCCTTCTCAGTGGAACCACTTTCAGTTGGGGCTATTGTCCGTTCCAACCAGTGGTCCACAAATGGTTCATCAAAGGCTGTGGTATGTGCTATCCTGTCTATGGGACGGTGCATATAAAAGACCCCTTGCTGCTTATCATTAACAGTAGCCTATGTGGCGGCAGTGAGTTTCTTCTAAACATATATTTTAAAATTACCATATGTATGATGTCCAATAGCCGATGATCAGATAAAATTAATGTGTTCTAGAGGTGTCGTTAAATAAAACAAACTTTATTTATTGATATAACATTGTTGCAGTAAGTCTTACAAGGTGGTGGTTTTCTGAACCATGACGGGTGGCTCGAAGAGACTGATGGATTTGTCACGTAGATCCCCGGTGCTGTTTGATGTGTCGGAATTGCTTGAGCACGTTGAGCCTAAACTCTGTCTGTTCAGATTAGGATCAAACTGAAATGTATCAAATATTACACAGAATTTAAGGTTACTGAATTTCACAATAAACTGTTTTGGTTACTCATAATTACTAATCTGATAAGCTTTGTTTAAAAATCTATTTTAATATTTAACAAAAATTTATCATTTGAAATGTGCATGGCTTATAAAAATATAATTCTGCTGAGTTAAATGTCTGTTGGTGTAATTTGAGATAAACATTCACAAATGCACATTTTACCAATACTCTACAACACTTTTTTACTCTACCCATATTAAATTATGTGTTAGGTAGCACGATAGTTCACTTCAACAAAACTAGAAGCTTTTACAAATATTTTACTTAAAATTATTATTGATATAAAAACATCATTATGATAGTAATCATTAGTTCTGTTCTATTCTGAAAAGAAATAATAAGGTCAACTTTAAAAAAAAATTCAATTATGGATCTACTGACATGCATTTTGATGAAAATGGAATCAAAAACTATTTTTAATTTGGTCCATTTACACTTAAATTTGTTCACCTATAACATTGAAACCAGAGATATTTGCAGAATAGAATTCACATAATTTATTAAATACTTTGTACCCAAATTAAACAAATCTTTATTAAAGCTAGTCAAGCATGTTTTATGTAGCTAATAATTAGAAATATGATTTTCTGCAAGTTAAAATTAGTCTGGACAATTTTTGTTTTTATTTTGCCTTGCTACCTTGAACATCTTACTTTAAAAATCAAAAAATGTTTTTAAAAATATAATCTAAAAACCAGCGATCAAGCCATTACGAACCCGTTTAGTTTTGCGAGGTAGAGCTGGGATTCCGAGGCAGGGGTCTGGAGATCCACTGCTTAACGATGTGTCAGAGCTAAGGTTGGAAATGTCAGAGATGACGCTAATGGTATTGGATCGCGGGTAGATTGGCTGGAACAGTTCAATCTGGTGCTGATGCCATTGCGCCTCATAGAAGTTGATTGAGTGGCGGGAAATGCACTCAAGTGATGAGGGTTGTGTGTAAGACCCAAACGTTCTCATGTAGTCATGAACTGTAACAGATAAACAACATGCATTATGTCAGAGTTCTAACAGGTCATTGTGAACACATTAATTATTTTGTTTTAATTTTAATAAAATTATATAGGAATTTTAAAACGAGATATAAAAAGATTATTTTTCGATAATTCTAAAAAATTTGGCAGTTTTCAATGGTCATTTTCAACATCATGATAACCATAAACTCAAAATAAAGTCAGAAGATAATACATTCATTGTTGTCTTATCACTATGTTCTCATATTGTAAACATTTGTTAATATTTATCAACTTCAAAACATCCACACAAAATAGTTTTTTTGTGAAAATGTCATTTTTAATGAAATGTACAAAAGACGAACTTTTAAATTAACAAATTAACAAATAAGCTCTTCACAAAGCTCTTACTTATTGCAATGGTAAGAGCTGAACAGTATAAATGCACCATACCTTGGGTAAGTGGAATATAACAGATGGGTTGTTAATGTGCACGATCAAACTTGGCCATTCAACTAAATGAACTATTAAATGATGAAATATTTAATAAAATTACAACATTTATCAGTAAAATAATTAGAATTTTACATGCAATCCAAAGATAAAAGTGAGTTTCTCTAAACTTGCATGTTGTTTCTGGTTTTAATCACAAAAACAGTTATGTTATTTTCATTTAGATCTGTATCTGTTTTGTGCTCAGCCATAAAAAAGGTAAACCACAGTATCTGACATGTTGGCCAAAATTGACTTTTTACTATTTTTAAAGTGTGCAGTATCTGCTCTACCTCATGTGTAAATGACATACTTCTAATAACCCAAGTATCCATGGAAACTGGTAACCACTGATCTCTAATAGCATGTCGTAGGACAGATCTCGAAACTTTAAAGAGTAATTTTTCTCAGTTTCACTACTTGTGTAGATACTGCAGTTTACCTTTGTAGGGCAGTGCTACTTACTGTGTGCTTTTTTAGGTGGTAAAGGTGGTGGCATTCCCTTGGGTAAGCTCTCCATGCTGGAATGACTAGTACCAGATGAGAACGTCTCTGAGCTGGAGTACGTCTCCTGCGAGCTGGCGCGTTCCTCTGTGTAAATGGCAGTGCTCGATGACTTCTGAGTGAACACTCCTGATGACTGGGAAGACTGGGAGCTGCTGGTGGACGAGGATGAAAACCTAGACTCTGTTTTACTAACTGTTCTCGACGTCAACGAACTAGCACTCACTACACCCGCGACACCGTCGGGAAGATTGTCATAGGTAGATAACATCCGGTGAAAACGCTTGGATGGTAGGGGAGGAGGGACATCGTCGATACTAGATGTCAACTGCTGTATCTGGCCTGTCAATAAATTGATTTGATCACAAGATATATGCTGTCTACGGGAACTGTTACTACTTCGACTAACACTTCTTGAAGAAGAAAAACCTGACGCCTGATGCTGCTGCTGTCCTTGAAACTGCTGTCCCGACAAGCCACTAAAACCAGAATTAACTAAGTCTTCTTGCGATCTGTTCAAACCAGAGCCTACACTGCTTGCTGGAGATCTGTTTAAAGGGGAAATACTTGGAGTAGAGTTACTCAATGGAGTTGTCAGCCCTGAACTGTAAGACTGTTCCATTGCTGGGTTCACGATCATGCTGGTGTGAGGAGATTGTGTTGGAGTCTGCGAGCAGCTTGATGTGCTGCTTGACATGGAATCAATCATGTTTTGTTGTGACCGGCGACTCTCCTTCTGTGGAAGTGGAGGTGGGCAATCACCATCAACTCCATCATTGCCATGTAATCTGTGAATGCAATTTAATGCTTGTAACAAACACATGTGTCAAACACAGGAATGGATCAATGTTAAAGAATTTAATACCATACGAAGAGATCAAAAGCAACCTCTGAAATGCCATGGTGATTGCTGCTGAGTTTCTCAAGGTGTTTTTTTTTTCTTTTTGTGGCAAAATCAGTGTTGGAAATGTGTTATGATGGACACTATTTCACCATAGCATTTAATTTACAGTGGACATTTTATTAATTGCAAGGATTGCTTGTGAAAATTTCTTTTAAAGAAAAAAAATGGTGGACCAAATGAGGTGTCTGGACCCATAAGATATCCATCCTAATAACTTCACCTATGAAATATATAGTGAATTAAACTGTCATCTATGTAATAATCTATGTATAATAATAATAAAAATCTATGTAATAATATATGTAATAATCTATGTAATAATCTATGTAATAATATATGTATCTGTGTAATAATCTATGTAATAATCTATGTACTAATAATAATATGTATCTATATAATAATCTATGTAATAATATACATGTATGTATCTGTGTAATAATCTATGTATCTATGTAATAATCTATGTAATAATCTATATAATAATCTATGTATCTATGTAATAATCTATGTAATAATCTATATAATAATCTATGTAATAATATATGTATCTGTGTAATAATCTATGTAATAATCTATGTAATAATATATGTATCTATGTAATAATCTATGTACAACTGAAAAATGTGTCCAAAATATAAACTGTTTTAAGAGCTGGTTGAACAGAAAAAACAATCAAATACTGTTAATTTTTAAACACTCGGTGTATTACCAAAACTCATATTACCCTCAATCAAGACTATGTGCTACTTAAATGTAACACAGTCAATTCTTCCAAACAATTATACTATACAAACCTGGCAATTATGGAATGACCGGACTGTGGTAGGGGAGGTTTGGGAGGAGGTGACTCTTCAAACTTGAACACAGTCTGACTACTGATACTGTCACTGGAGCGTGACACAGACATTGGTGCATTGTCATATATTCCCAGGTCGCTGGTCTGCTTCAGGATCTGACGCTCACGTGGTGTTAAAGGAATGTCTGGCAATGATTGTCTTTTACCACTGAAAGACAAATGTTTGTAATTTATCACATATCCACAAATTTCAAATGACAGTAGTTCAAAAGTCATTTTTAATGATGCCAGATTACCTGTTTAAAAGTCACAAATGTCAAATGACAGTATGTCGAAAGTTATTCTTTAATGATGCCAGATTACTTGTATAAAAGTCACAAATTTCAAATGACAGTATGTCGAAAGTTATTCTTTAATGATGCCCGATTATTTGTTTAAAATCACAAATTTCAAATGACAGTATGTCGAAAGATATTTTTTAATGATGCCAGATTACTCGTTTAACAAAAGCCGGACATGTCCTACCTAACAATGCAAGGCTAATTTAGACTGGACTAAACCTAAGAATACATTTTTGCTGACTGTGCAAGGTCAGTGCAGCTGTTTAAATAGGGGATGGGTGGGGGACTGAATTGGGTGCCATCAGTCATTTGAAGGGCACCTACAAAGTACTCAACAAATGTAAATAATGTCACAAAAAAAGGGCACTGCAGATTAGAGTGCCGGCCATGCTGTGTAGATGAGCTATCAGGACCTGTATTTCGCTCAGCACGCATTGCAATATACCGGTATATTGGTATATCGTTGCACCCCTACTGGCTGGGCTAAAAGTGCCATGTGACACAGCTTACAAGAGAGAAGTGAAATATTCCTTAAACATGTCATTTATACACAACAGTTGTTATAAACAATACCCATAAAGCAATGGCAAGGTTGGTGGCTAATTTCAACCTGTAAGCATTCAAAACACTACAAGTGTTAAATAAAATTTAGGAAAATCAGACATCAACCATTTTTAATACTCAAGAGGCATAACTGTTGCAGTTGGAAGTTTCAAAACATTTAAAAGTGGATTAAATATCAATCAATAGACTTTGCTATATTGAATACTGTTTAGAAAAAAAATCCACCACATGTGACTAATTTTGAACCATGTAGATTAAGTGCCTTTAAGAATAAGTAAACTCACTTTTCAATATGGCTGGATGTTCCATTGTTCAGTCCAGGTGACTTTGGCAAGCTGTTTTTCCGGTGGGCCATTTTATCCATGCATAAAACCGTGAGTTCCTAAAGGGCAAACAGGATATACTGATTAACATTAAGCAAAATTATGGAAAATAATTGCATTTGTGTTAACTGCACATCTTTCCGTCTAAAGATTCCATAGCTATCTGTGTAGATACATGTATTTGGGAAACTATCGCTCTACACTGGGCAGAGCTATAATTGTTGGTTTTGAAAGGACCCCTGCTGTGATTCTTCTTAGCCATTGTAAAAATAAAATACTCTTTAAATACGTTTTTTGTAGTCAGAGTAACCTGCCAAAACTAATCCTAACAAAATAGAATTACTGTTAAAACTGTTCTAAATTCATGGTCTCAACCTTTTCACTGTTTTTTTTTCATTGTATTAAAACCCTAAATAAACCAGAATTTATCATTTCCAACTTGACTGGGTGTTGTGCTGTGATTTATAAAATGAGGCATGGAAAGTAGACGGAATTCTTCTGTGTGGAGGAGTGATTGTTAACTATGACTAACTTTAAACAATCCTCAAATATTATGTAAAGAAACTTACATTAGCTTTGATTACAAAATCCCACCAAAATACCAATACTAACATGCTTGTATACAGTCTAACGTTATTCACCACATTATACAAAGAACTTATAGCATGCTATTAAAAGAAACAAATGTTGGTTTCAATTTTCAATAGTTGTTTTGTATCGTTTAATTGCCCTTTGAATGACACCAGTCATCAAGTTTGGAACAATAAATGAGGGACAATTATTTTATTTCTATATACATTTTAATGGTCAACTGTCCAGAACGGCCATATTAAAAGGTTTCTCTGATGACCATCTTATACTGCATACTGACTCCTTCAGGCAACCGTGTGATGGTTCCATTGCCAAAAGCAATGACAATATGCTTTATGACATATCATATCTTGGCTCCTTCAGGTTGGTTCCATTACTAAAAGAAATATAATAATATGCTTTATGACATATCATACCTTGGCTCCTTCAGGTTGGTTCCATTACTAAAAGAAATATAATTATATACTTTATAACATATCGTACCTTGGCTCCTTCAGGTTGGTTCCATTACTAAAATAAATATAATTAAATGCTTTATAACAGATCATACCTTGGCTCCTTCAGGTTGGTTCCATTACTAAAAGAAATATAATAATATGCTTTATGACATATCATATCTTGGCTCATTCAGGTTGGTTCCATTACTAAAAGAAATATAATAATATGCTTTATGAAATATCATACCTTGGCTCCTTCAGGTTGGTTCCATTACTAAAAGAAATATAATAATATGCTTTATGACATATCATACCTTGGCTTCTTCAGGTTGGTTCCATCACCAAAAGAAATATAATTATACACTTTATGACATATATTACCTTGACTCCTTCAGATAATGCTGTGATGGTTTCATTGGCATTATCTTTATCCTGTCCCTGCTCTGAGTTGAGAAGAACACTATCAGACCACCGGATGAATTTTGCAAGACACTGGCACACATTATTGTGTCCAGATAATAGCTTTGTGCTGAAAAGAAAAAGAAACAGAGAAAATATGAGTACTGAAAGTATATTTCTATTATTTTTTTACATTGTGCTGGAGTTGTGGGGTGGAGGGATAAACTAACAATCACTTACAATCAGTAAAAACATCACATACATGAACACCAGCATTACAGAATTGTTCAAAAGAACAAGTTAATAATGGACAATGTCTTATAGCTTTAGGTTTTTGTGTTTATGGAGAAATATCATGCATTGGTTTAACTGGACACTTCATTGGATTGCTCTGGCAATTAAGACCATTAAGCTTGGTTCTGATCTGGGGGGTTTTCAGTGTATTAAAATCCTAAATAAACCAGAACTTGTTTTTCCCCAGCTTGACTGGGCACTGTGCTGTGATTTACAAAATGAGGCAAGAGAAGTAGATGAATATCTCCAGAGTAGAGTTGTTAGTAATTATAATTCAAATATGATGTCACAATAATGTTGTAAAAGTGCAAATCACATTACTACAACTAAGCAAAAGTTCAACTAACATCATGAAGGTTTCAAAAACGTAATGCACAAAGGAAGTTTAAAGAGTGGACCAAACTGTCAGAAGTAATAAATAGAATATCAAACTAACTACATTTATTTATAAATTTATATCCCTCGTGAAATTTTTTTATTTTGTTGTTCATTAAAGCTTGGGACAAAGAATGTTTTTTTCACTTGGGACATAAATTTTATAATAAATGATAACCTGTTTAATATTCCCTATTTCTTAATCATCTTTGAAGACAGTTAGACATTAATGGTGAGCCATTCACAATTACAATGGGGGGGGTCCACACATTTTGAGCCTGTCCCTGTTCCCTAAAGGATAGCTAATTTTGTTGTGCTTGGTAATGTTCTTCAGTGTTTTGAAATATAATGTGCTTAATTTTGTTCATATTCTGCTTTCAGGTGCATTGCTGTTGAATTCTGCCACTAGATACTTCCTACCACTCAGCAAAAATGGACAAAACTAAGTAGAGAGCTGTAACCAGGTTTCTTGAGGGCGAGAAACCAAAGAGAATTCATGAATGCATACATGTATGTGCTGTCTATGATCATTGATTACTATACCCCATCGTATGCTATAGTCAAAAGATGGGTCAGAGAGTCAGAATATTGATCACAGTTCTGTACTCGTTTTTGTCCATTTTTGCTGAGCAGTTTGGGATACCTAGTGGCAGAATTCAACAGCAACACTCCTGAAAGCTCAACATGAACAAAATTAAGCACTTTATATTTCAAAACACTGAAGAACATTACCGAGCACAAAAAAATTAGCTGTCCTTTCGGAAACTGAGTCAGGCTCAAAATGTTTTGACACCCCCTTTTAATATTAGTAAGCACTGGTACCTGTCCTGATTCATCAACAGATTGCTAAGCATGGTGCATATACTCATGATGTTCTCCAGCACCTTACTGGCCAGTGCAGGCAGGATTTCAAACTTCTCCTTGTTAACCACAGCCATTGTGATGAATGTCAGTGTTCTGTTCAACTCATCAACATCCATCTGTAACTGGCCAGCATCCTAAAATGACAAAGTCACACACAATTAACACAAAATAGCATGTATGTTGATGTAATAAAGATTTAAAAAATATATTTTTCTTTTCTTTTTTGAATGCAGACAATCCATTGTTAATATGTAATACAGTCTAAAGCTGAAATATAATACATATTATTATGTACAAAAATGTTTTAAACCAAACTGAATACTGTAAATCATGAAATAAAGGCATCATGAAATTAATTCTTCATCAGATTATTGCATCATGATGGAGTACCTTAAATTTGTAATTTTATTAATATCTCTTACTGGGTCATTTGTTACAGGGTTGTTTGTAAATTTAAAATATGACAATTAATATTACACATACACATACGACACATACACATACACATATTACACATATGAAGAAACACCTCTTTCTTGGTATTAGGTAAAAAAAATATATATATATTTCTTGGTTCTAATGGTACCCTACTGCCCCCTACCACTCCCTTTTTTTCTCACCACCCTATCCACCCCTGGATCTTTCCACTGCCCCCAGGGTGATGGTACCGCCAACTTTGGAAATTGCTAATCTACATGTATGTGGTCACATTATTTGTATTAATTTCTTGCTTGCATTAATATCCTGATTTACTGTATGCATACAAAAAAAAGTATACAATTTTAAAGTCCATTATGACATGGCTAGACACACACTGTGTAATCTACCATTCTGTATAAATCAGCATATTTTGTTAGATCCATGTGGATCTAGTTTAGACAGTGACTCCACTGTATCATTATCTTTATTTGAGTGATGTCTGGGTTTCTCTGATCCACAGACATGTATTACATCATCTAGGTATATATTTTTTTGTGAAAATTCAACATCAACATAATTCACTGTAGACAGAACACAATCAGTTTTATTTTTAGTCAATATGATGTTTGCAGAATGTTGAAGAGTCAGCCTTAAATCACTATCAGTTTCAGAGTGAAAATAGAACTTGGATGATGCCCAAGTTCTCGCTTCTTGGCAGCACCGGTGCATTAGGCATCACATAATCAATAACACGGACTAACACAGACCCATGTGGGATGAAGCAATTTCGTTCTCTACACTTGCATAATTTCTTCCCTGAACACATCTACCAACATATGAATATATATCACAAACATAGAATCATGTGCGATGAAGCAATTTCGTTCTCTACACTTGCATAATTTCTTCCCTGAATGCATCTACCAACAAATGAATATATCACAAACATAGAATCATGTGGGATGAAGCAATTTTGTTTTCTACACTTGCATAATTTCTTCCCTGGACACATCTACCAACATATGAATATATCACAAATAATCAAGCACTGGCCAGAACAGAGCAGATTTAGACCTTGGGGGACCCAGGGTACTTGAGGTTTGGGGGCCCCCAAACATAGAAATTTAATTATATGACAAATAAAAAAATTAACTAAAATGAATGAATAGAACTAATTTTATAATTATTACTTTTTTTTTATATATAGGAAGTCCTTAGTCTGGGGGCCCCTCTGGAATTGTGGGCCTGGGGCAATAGCCCCCTTATAAATTTGGCCCTGGAGGGAGGAGAGGTTCAGATGGGCCAGCTGGCATGGGCCTACAATTTTCAGCACTGATTACAAAAATGCTTGGTGATCAGTCTGAAATGGGAGGCCCACATTTTCCATCTGACCAAGGCCTATTACCAGCTTTGCAAGGCCTGATGAAGCATCAGTATAGATTCAATCATTTCAAAGTCCTAGATTGTCTTTTTGTGTATTTATAAAATTCACATCAAATTTCATCTAGTCAGCTATTGCAATTCTAAAATAATATATTAATGGATGAAATACAATAGCATTGCCAGATCATAGTAGATGTATATATACAACAATGAATGCCAAACTACCATCCCAAAAATACAGGACATAGTTTGCCAGATCATGTAATATCAGTCATGGTTGGCTGTAAGTTGATTATACTTATTTTTATGCTTATATCCAATTAAGGTCCAAGCATGCTGTCCTGGACACAAAACTCAGTTTCTGTTCAAGACAGAGGTTAGTTTTAGAAAAAATGAAACCTGCTGTCACCACTTTAATGTGGCTACTCTTATTGATAAGCAGCAAGAGATCTTTTATGTGCACTATCCCAAAGACAAGACATGTCAAACCACTGCCTTTGATAAACCAGTTGTGGACCATTGGTCGGTGTAAGTGGTGTTCGTCTACCCATTCAGCATTGTGCAACACTCCCTCTGGGTTGGAGCCAGTAGTGAGATTAAAAAATCCTATGTCTCGACAGAGATTTGATCCTAGTACCTACTAGCCAAGAGTTCTGCTAGTGTTACCACTAAACCACCAGAGTCGGTAATATACAATCATGTAAATAAAAGTTACATGTACAGTCAGACCTTCCTCTCATAGCAGTAATTAAAAGTGGCCACTTAAGACAAATCACTGCTTACTACAAGTGGCCATAAATTCTGAAATTCTGGACAGATTTAAATATAATTAGTATTTTCTCACATTCTAAAATTGAGATCACTTACAGTTACACACTTAAACTGAGATCATCAAATAACCAAGTATCTCATTAATAATTAAGAGTGAGTGTGTGTGTGTGTGTGTGTGTGTGTGAGTGAGTGAGTGAGTGAGTGAGTGAGTGAGTGAGTGAGTGAGTGAGTGAG
>JAULBS010100159.1:0-16208 GCA_032355785.1 Symmetromphalus regularis | reverse complement strand
TGGTATGTGCTATTCTGTCTGTGGGATAGTGCATATAAAAGATCCCTTGCTGTTTATAGAAAAGCAGCGGGTTTCGTCTCTCCTAACACTAACTTCTGTCCTGGACAGACAGCGCAGGAACTTGAGTTGTGTGCCCAGGACAGCGTGCTTGAACCTTAATTGGATATAATTATGAAAATAAATACAACCAACCAAACGTGGTAGTATGTGGTGGTCTCTGGATATCTACCATGTCCCCTATGCCATTACATAGTCTCCGTCGAGTTAACTTCAAAGAAATTGCATTCTCCTCGTTATGTGCACTGTAGAGTCCAAGGGAATAACGAGAATATAGGGAATACACCGAGGATTTGTACTCTGGGAAACAAAGAGATTACGCCATCTATGTACGTAACTTTGAACAAAGTATTACTGGACGTTCGTGTTTGATGGTATCTCTACATGGTATGTTAGCCATTGTTCTGGAACTGATTCCTCCTGACCCTGTGATAGTCTGTGCTGTGAAGACAGACGTGTGAAAGCCACTTGGGAGCTGTATTAATATGATATGGTTATCAGGCGGCTGTGAAGTTAGCCCAGGTCACACTAAACGTGGAGGGTCTGTAACCTCTTGTGCTGTTAGTAAAGCTTCCATAATGACAACGTGGTGTTAGGAGCACAGCAGAACGTGTGTACACCTCATTTCAACCAACTGACTTCTCAAGCAGGACATCCATTTGTTATGGACTACTTTTCCAAGGCTGGGACTAAACTGATAATTGTAGGTTAAACCGAAATCTTATTTTGCATTCATATAATGAAACAAAAAACAGCATCTAAAGGTACTTCTAAACATAATCATTATTAAAAGGTTTTTTAAACTTTTTTTTTTTTTTTTTTTTTTTTTTGACATGATTTGTACTATACAGATCTATAGACCAGTGGATGTTTTATAGAGCTATCTCTGTTGTAGATTTCAAATACATTAGACTGGCAGACTGAATACATGTATGACATTGGGTTTATTGCATAAAAAGTGAAATATCAACTTGAAACAGCTTCTTTGTGGAGAGAACAGAACAGATCTCTATTTCACTCAAGAAATAATGGCTATCAATGTATAATAGTTTATTGTAATTTCTTTCTTTTTTCTTCTTCTTTTTTTGTTGTTGTATGTTTTGAAGATTTCAGTTGTTGTATATTTTATTTACCGTTTTGTTAATAATCCGATAGTATGCTCAAACACACAAGTATTAATTGTTTAATGTTAATTTCACGAGAATGTCAACCTGTAGAAGTACGTGACAGTTGTATTTGAAACACCTATTACATACACGTGGTCGTAGTTACTGTCGAGGCAGTGAAGGCAGCTGCCTCATATATTAATGTAAATATCTCGTTATGGGTGCAGACGATAATTATTAAAAATGTTACTTTGCATCCTCTCTCTTGATACTTGGCCTGGACATTAACGTACTGATGACGTATTACAAAAAACAGTGAGCATATACAAAGCTAAAACGTGTTATCGACATGCTCTAATACATGCTAGCTTGAAGGACGTTTACCCGATGTTGACTATTTGATTAGTGAGTTTATGTTATATTGGGTTAGATGAAGATGTGTGTAAGAGGGGATCTTTGAAAATTCTTCACTGCGTCACTTTTCTTTCATCTTTGATGGGCTGCATCTGTGTTAATTGCTTAATCTTATCCACTGATGTTAAACTTAATACACTTTATGCTCACATGACAGAATTATCGAGAGTGCGGTTACCTTTCTTCTCTTTCATTAAGTGTTTCGTACGAAATGCTCGGTGTCATGTGAATATCAAACTTGTACGGAAGAAAATACGAGCATTTTTATTAATTTCTGTATGGGATTCTTTCAGTGTGATCTTATGACCCTACCTCATTCTTAATCAAGTTAATTTGTTCACACCTTTTACATTCAACAGATCTTTTTCGGGATCAGTTCATATTGCCGATCCCCTAACGCTTCGTCGTCCTTACCCGATTTTTAAAACTAACACGTCTATATTTTCAATCCTCTTTATCCCTAATCTTCTCCTTAGTCTCAACTGATCATTCGAAGTCACATTGTTTCTGTATTAGACGATGTTTCACGTCTTTACTGTATCATTCCCTACCTATCCCACAGCGTCTCCAATCCAACGATGGCTCTAATCGTTTACCGCCTCTCTCAAAGTCTCCAATCCCACGACAACTCTAATCATTTACTGCCGATCTCTCAACGTCTCCGATCCTACGTCGGCTTTAATAGTTTACTGCTTATCTCTCGACGTCTCCGATCCTACAACGGCTCTGTATACTGTCGATCTCTTAACGTCGCCGATCCCACGACAGTTCTAATGTTTACTGCCTATCTTTCGATGTTTCCGATCCTATGACGGCTTTAATCGTGTTCTGCCGATCACGACGTCGCTATTCCCACGACAGCTCTAATACTTTATGGTCTATCTCTCGACATATCCGATCTAATTACAGCTTCATCATGTACCGACGATTACTCGACGTCTCCCTTTCCCTCGACGCATAGCATCTCGAAGAACGTGCTTTGACTTTACCTCTAAATATGTAACAGTTTTAATACCACTAAACATTTTATTGAGCTATTTTAGCGTGAAAGAAATCAAATTGCAATCTGGCGTGAATGACACTATCTGCAACATATGACTGCGTGGTGCTGGGTTGTGTTTTCACGCAGCACGTGGTTCCGGCATCTCTGCGTGAATCTCCCTCTGCTTTATGACATGATAACATTCGGTTGGCGTCATCCTGTAACATGTGTACATTAATATCACATAATAGAGTGCTCATCCCAGTGCTATATTCGTCAATATTTAACTACGTGGTGATAAAAACAGCATTCTAACACATGTACATTAATAACAGACTGAGCGTTCAGTTAGCGGTAATATTGCAGTGTGTTATTAAAATATACACAATGTATTACAACAAAAAAATCATCCTAAACTACTACTACTACTACTACTACTACTACTACTACTACTACTACTACTACTACATCTTCAACTATTACTACTACTACATCTACTATTACTACTACTACTACTTCTACTACTACTGCTAATACTACTACTTCTACTTATACTATTATTACTTCTACTACTACTACTTCAACTACTATTACTACTACTACTACTACTGATACTACTACTATTACTACTACTACTTCTACTACTACTACGACTACTACTTCTACTACTACTACGACTACTATTTATGCTACTGCTACTACGACTACTACTACGACTACTACTACTACGACTGCTACTACTATTACTACCATTACTACTATTTTTACTACAACTATTACTATTATTACTACTATTTCTACTACTACTATTTCTACTACTGCTACTACTAGTACTACTACTACTATTACTGCTTCCTTTATTAATAATAGTAGTACTACTGCTACCACTACTACTAGTAGTAGTACTACTATTTCTACTACTGCTACTACTAGTACTACTACTTACATTACTGCAACTTCTAATTATATTATACTGCTGCTGCTACATCATCAACAGCAACAATAACAACTACTACCCAACTACTATTGTTGATACTACCAAAAGTCATTATGATTATTTATATGCAGGTCAAAATGCATGCACATTGTGAGGGAATATTAGAAATCTCTTCTATCGACAGCAGGGTTTACTTCACATTGGATTTCAATGTTGTTTCACTAGAAGAAAAGTCATATGTTCTGTAAAAGTCATATTGCTTTATCTGTTCGTGTATTATCGTATAATTGTTAGACATTTTTTGTTTTTTCTTTCTTTGTAGAATGTACGACTGCAGCCGGTTTCAGTAAAAGAATTTAGAGAAAAAATACGGACTACAAAAAATTATTATGATTTTTATAAAATATTCTTGAATAAGGATTTACCAAACAATGTGATAGATGAAATAGTGAATGCAAGGACAATAAAGCGATTCTTGGCAGGGTTAGAATCACGGCAGAAAAAGGATGAAGAGGAGGATTTTGATTACGACCAGCCATTCGGGGATGAAGAGGACGAACATCTGGAGGAGGGTGAGTCTCCATTATAGACGACCTTCAGGTGCTGAGATAATCTATCAGGAGCTGGATTTAGCTCAAACGGTAGCGTGTCTGCCTGTGAACCGGTCGGTCGTCGGATCGATCCTTCTCAGTGGACCCATTTGCAGTTTGGGTTATTTTCCATTCCCGCCAGTGGTCCACAACGGGTTAATCAAAGAACGTGGTATGTGCTGTCCTGTCTCTGGAAATGTACATATAAAAGATCCCTTGCGGCGGCAGCGGGTTTCCTCTAAAAGACGTCAGAATGACCATATGTATGACGTCCAATATCCGATGATAATATAAAAATCAATGTGCTCTAGAGGCGTCGTTAAATAAAAGAAACTTTACTATAATAGACGACCTTCAAGTGCTGAGATAATCTATCACTAACTGGCCCTGGTGGCGCAGCGGTTAAGCCATCGAATTCGCGGCTGGTTGGGACTGGGATCAAATCTCAGTCGAGGCCTGGGGATTTTAATATCAGTATTGGCTCCAACCTACAGTGAGTTCTCCGCAAGACTCAGTGGATAGGTGAACACCACTTACACCGACCAGTGGTCCACAACTGGTTTATCAAGGGCCGTGGTTTGTGCTATCCTGTCCGTGGGAAAGTGCATATAAAAGATTCCTTGCTGGTTATTGAAAACGGTAGACGTATTAGTGTGGCAGCAGTGTGTTTCGTCTAACCTCTATCCTGGACAGACAACACAGGAAGCTGAGCTGTGTTCCCAAGACAGCGTGCTTGAACCTTAATTGGATAAAGCATCTACCAGTCTCAAGGTTAAAGTCTAGACACAAATTTGACCTTAAAATGTGGCTATCCATGAATTAAACAAAGTTTTAGTAACTGGGGACCTGATATTCACCACCTAATATCTTACTGTTTTATAGTTGTAGATTTATTACAAACTTTTTTTTCATTTGATATCTTACTACTGGTATTTTATACATATTTGGATTTATTAAAGTATCTCATTTAAATGATATCTCACTATTTGTATTATATTTATAGATTTAGTAGAGGCATTGTTCCACATTGATGAGATGGAGAATAGTCCATTAAGAGAGTGCAAGTACGCGCAGCCAGAAATAGTGCATGTAACAGATGAAAGTACCGGAAGTAAGATTTACGTCCCAGACTGCACTGTGGTGTACCGATGTCGCAATGTCAGTGGTTGCTGTGGCAACGCATCCAGGGAATGTGGTCCTAAGAAATTACAAGTTATAGAAAGAGCATTTCTTGTGAGTACATTTTTCTCTGTCTAGAAGAAAAAACATCTGCACACAGGGCCGGATTTATAAGGGAGCAGAGGGGTCAATTGTCCTGCCCCCGCCCTCCCAAAGACTCCTCCCAAAGACTACTCCGCCTAGACTAAGGACTTCCTTTATTTAAAAAAATGTAATAATTATAAAATTAGTTCTATTCATTCATTTTAGTTCATTTTTATTATTTGTCATGAACATAATTTAATTTCTATGTTGAGGGGCCCCAAACCCGAAGAACCCCGGGTCTCCCAAGGTCTAAATCCGGCCCTGACTGTACCTCATTGTGTAAATTTATATTACAAAGATAACCATGCAAAATGAGTTACACATTGTTCTGTTTCTTTATCATATTACAGATTCATTATCATAATAGTTTCATTAAATATTATAAAACAGGCTCATTATCATAATATAATTCATTATCATAATTCATTATCATAATATAATTCATTATCATAATATATGTATAGTGTGTTTTTATTGGTTACAATGGACAGAAATGAAACCATTATTTTGTTTCCTTGAGAAAAATTATATTACACAGATGTAATGCTGTTTTGTCAGGTTATGGAAATCTTCACACAAGAAGGTGGAAAGATCATGCCGCATGGTAAACAGATGGTGGAGAAGCGAGTGTTCATCAACCATACGGAATGTGGATGTCGGGACAAGCCAACACTTCCAAGGTAGGTTTGTTATCCTCATTTTTCTGTTACTCATTCATTGTGCCCAGGCACGAAACCAAGCGAGAAGGATCAGTGTAAATTTTGAAATACTGACCTACTTTAGAGTGATCATGGCGTGTTTTGCGCTCATTAACCGAGATAATTTTGTATCATATTAACAAGTTGTTTTTACTTTGAGCAGGGTGTGTTTCGAACCCGATCACACCCAAATCTGCATACACTCCGTGCCTCATTAGTATCTTCATCTTTCCTTGTTTCAGTGATAAGAAAACAATATTTGTTATCAACGTAGACCCCAATAGCCGATTTTTATTTTTGGGGGCTAGGTAGGGGGGTCGTCAAACAATAATACAATCAGTAGCAGCGTAATTTATATATTTATTGTTTATTTTTCAAAACAACACTTCCTTATGAAACTAAGAATATTATAAAATATTTTTAACTTGATTTGGCGGTATGTATTGTAAGAGGAGTGGGATGTAGCTCAAATGGTAGAGCGTCCACCTGTGAAGCTGTCGATCGTCGGATCGATCCTTCTCAATAGACCCATTTGCAGTTTTGGTTATTTTCCGTTCCAACCATTGGTCCACAACTAGTTCATCAAAGGCCGTGGTATGTGCTATCCTGTCTGTGGGACGGTGCATATAAAAGTTCCCTTGCTGCTTATCGATAAGATTAGCCTATGTGGCGGAAGTGAGTTTCCTCTAAAAACATATGTCAGTATGACCATATGATTGACGTCCAATAGCTGATGATGATATACAAATCAATGTGCTATAGAGGCGTCGTTAAATAAAACAAACTTTACTTTTAACTTGTATTGTAAGAATGAAACTGAGTCTCCACCACGACGCAGATATTGCACGTGTTTGTTCATGTTTCAGCTGTGATAGGCACCAGTGTCCGTTTCCTTTTACGAAGATGCGCCCCAAGCACCGGTGTCTGTGCGACTGTTACCAGGCTGCCCATGAGAGAAACCACTACTGTCAGGGCATCAAGGACGGACGGACGCCACTCGACGAAGAAGCTCTAATGTAAGATAGCTTATAGTTTGGTAATGGGAACAAAAATAAATTTCCTTATTTAGTGACTTTTTCTTTCCCTGTTTTAGTGTGATAAGAAAACAATATTCATTATCAGCGTAAAACCCCCAATATATGTATTATCAATTCCTTGCAAACAAAAACAGCATGGGCGTAAATCCTGTGGGGGAGAGGGTGTGAGGTCACATCCACCACTTTTAGGACAGGGGGCATGCCTATATAATTATTCCCCCACAACCCACTTTTTGCCTCGAATTGTTTTTATTAAAATGCCTAAATAATAATCTTTACCAGTATTTCTCTCTCAATGTAACTTTTAAACTTTCGCAAATATACCGAAGTACATATGGATTTTATAATGGCGTCAATCATTAGTGGTATGGGGGACACCCTCACCCCCATGTTTAGGGTAGGGAATGCTGCGTCCCCCCCCCCCAATTTGTGAACGGGGGAGGTTCCGTCCCCCCCCCACTTCCAGGAAGTGATTTTCACCCTTGAAAAACAGAAGATATATATGTATTGCCATGCTTTTAGTATTATAATACCTAAAATCAACACTTGTTTATCGATATGAGTAAGTAAACAAGTATATTGCGTGTATTTCCTTATTTCATTGATTTTTACGCATTAACTTTCAAATACTCAAGGTTTATATCAAACAGATTACTTCATGTTTTTCAAGAAATGCCAGGGTCTAATAATTGCGTAGTTTGTACCTGAAATACTTTATTCATTGTAGCAATTGCATATATAGAGTAACAGCAATGCAATATAATATAAGCAAACACTCTTTTTTCTCATTATTTATCTTCAATTCCCTGACATAACCTGTCTGTACGGAGCTTTTTTCTCCATTCCTCAACTCTTCTCTGTCTTCAAGTAATCAGAAAAGAAAAAAAATTCTAAACTTCTTAAGGTAAATTTTAAGAGGCAATTTGACGATATGACGGTTTAGTGAGTAAAATAGTGTCTGATGCAATATTGTATTACCATCGTGTAACGCTGTATATACTCTTTCTTCTGATTTCTCTATCTGATGCAATACGTTATTGCCATCTTGTAAATACGCTTTCATCAGAATGCTGATGTCAATGATAGTGCAGTTTTGGCAGAATAAGTTAATTTTTCGCAAACTATTTGACAGTATTTCTTGAGTGTAGACCATTATGCCTTTGTCTAAACATTAATGTTCTTTGAGCAGAAATAATTATAAATCTTGATCATGATAGCTGTTTTTCCTTCAGTTTGTATTCACGTAGTTTTTAAGCTCAAATTAATTACTACTTAACTGAGTTTTGTCCGATGTTAAGACTTGGCAGCGACGTACAGAAAGGAGGGAGGGGCAGCGACGTACAGAAAGGCGGAGGGGCAGAGAGGGGCGATGGCCCGGGCATCCATTTCATGGGGCATTCAATCACAGAGTGAAATTAAAATTAGGCCCTATACTTGAGTCTTGGGGGCATACAATGAATGGGTTGTCCCTGGCATCACCAAACCTTTGCACGCCACTGAGACTTCGAGTACTATATTACTCTTTATAAGTGTACAGGAGTATCTTGAAATATTCATCATGGTTCTTAACAAAATCCGCTGTCCGTATACACACAAAACGGTAATATTTTAATGCGTTACGTTGCAGGTGCATCAAATCCGGCAAGTGTCTTAAACCCGAGTGTACAGAAGGTCAGTTCAACGTCAGGAATGGATACTGTCCGGAATTGGAGCAAGATCGACTAGCACTTCAGTTCTATGACCCGTTCGCCTCCTATAGAGACATGGACAAAACCAAAAACATCGGCCTCAAAATAAAGTACAAAAAGGCACAGATCAAAACCAATACACACAAACAACATACGAAAAAAACGCCATTGCAGCACGATAGACTATTACAAGACAGTGGAAGCACCTAATTGTTGTTCTACCTCCAGATGTACTACAGTGTGCTATTTCTCCAGATGTACTACAATGTGCTTATTCTCCAGATGTACTACAATGTGCTGTTTCTCCAGATATACTACAATGTGCTATTTCTCCAGATGTACTACAATGTGCTTATTCTCCAAGTGTACTACAATGTGCTCATTCTAGGAACTGCAGAAACTACTCCTCAGTGCGTCCTCGTCCATTCTCAATCTTCTTCGGTGTCTTATCAGTTATAAGTGTAGGTAAATAATGATATTATGTCCAACCAAAATGTGTTTCATTCACTCATCCTTTTCATGACGTGTTTCGGCAGAATCGTACAATATTATGTACAATAATATGTGGAATAGTAGCTACTCGATGAGACAGTAACTACTGATGGAAAAGAGTGTACCTATTGGTGAAAGAATCAAGAACTTTCAAAGGTCTCAGTCTAAATAATGTTAAGCGACAGATCTAGGGTGTGTTCACTGGGTGTACCCCAACCCATCCCGGCGTTTGTTCCCTCTTGTGGATTTGCAATGTAATGTATTGTCAGACATTCGTTTGTAATGTGAACACTGAGCACTGACAATTTGCATCCCAAGCAACAGACATTGTTGATTCGTCTCTGATATCATTACTTCTGTATTACCTCTTGCTACCTGGTGTCAGTATATTTTAAAACTGGTATTTATTGACGTGTAAGGTTTTAAATTACAGATACTGGGTCCAAGTTTATTTACATTATCTTTCACCATTAGGTTGTTGAAACCACAGATGACAGATTCGCTGATGCCAGTAGGTTGTGAATGAACTGTTGTAGACTTTTTTATCATGATGGTAAAGCGAAACGATGTAGTGTATACATGATACCTGATATATGTAAGACAATGACTGAAGTGTACTCAGGAAATATAATATGATATAGAGAAAGAACTGAACAATGGACTGTTTAAACACTAACGTGCCAGGTAGCACTGCAGTTGTTCTTGGATAGTAGTGCCATTCTGTAATCACGATACAGCTCCAGGAGATCCTCCATCTAACACATTCTGAGTCATCGTTCGGAATGTTGGTGAATGTACAGACGACTGTTTAATATAGAGTTTGTTTCCATTATCAACAGCTAGTTCATATAAATGTGTTCTTGTAGGTTTTCATTCTTCACATAACAATAGGAAAATTGCACTGCTATTTGATGTGTAGTCGTTAGTAGTGTCTGGTTTAAAACAATATCAGTAATTCATTATGTTCATCAAAAAATTGTTACACTTCTTTTTATCAACCATAAATTTTTAATTTATTTCCATATTGTTTTCGAAAGAACCCTGTTTCGTTGAGTACCTGTAAAGCTTGAGTTTTTGTATCTAACCTAATATACAAAGAGAACCAGTCTAAATCCTCGCAAAAAAAAATGTGACTGAACGCGATTTAATTTTAGGAAATGCTAAGGGGAAAGTACTCTAATAATTTTGGTTGATATGCAGAGTAATCTACCTTCCCATTTCCTCCGTTTGAATCTATGATGCTTACGATTTCGGCTCAAAAGCCATAAGAATTTTGGTTGTGTAATACTTGTGAACGAACGCTCCAGTGATCATCACTTATTTTGTTTACTGTTTCATATATAAAGTGCAAACCAAAACATCAGAACATTGACCCATATTTAGATTGATGAAAGAGATGACACGTTCTTGTGTAAAATCTAAACCAGCATCAAAATACAAGTCAGCCTTATCCATATACCACATTTGTCACACTTCCATTGTGAGAACTTACTCATTTAGGGCTAAATTAGGTTTTCATCCAGAATTGGCGAACTGGAACATTTGGAGGGTGTAATCATGTAAATAATATTCACCTCACCTTTGCTCTGTATTTCAGACGTCCGCCATTTTGTTTCAAGTATCATCTCAACTATTTAAGTTATTCAGCATGAAATTAAAAACTTGTTTGTCTGTGTCCGCTTACTGAAATAAATATGTTCAGTGTTTTCAACTTTTAATGATTTACATTCATAAGATCAAAACATCCTTTTCTTGCACCGATTCCTATACGAACATGACTTTTTGGAAAGTAGAACTGGATTAGGCCCTAGGCCTATATACCACCTCTGAAATGGCCGCGGCAATGGGCAATGCCGTGGAGATTGCCGCAGACAAAATTCAAAAAAAAAATTCAAAGTGTGTGTTTTTTTTAATTTTTATTAAAAATAAAGTATACTTTACGCAAAATGTGCTCGTGGAAAATGCCACAGACAGTATTACTCCACAGTATTTATTTTTTTCGCCGTGGACATTTTCTTAATTGTAGAGATTGTATATGTTTAGCAACAAAATAAGTTAATATTGTTTTAACGAGGTGCAAAATAGTTTTAAAATATTTAAACATTGGTTAAATGTATGCGCATGACTTGTGTACGAATGAAGAGGACAGTCGGAGATGTTACAATGGGACTGGGACTGCCAAGTGTAACAGATGACGCATGTTAACGAAACATTGACATGTGTACCGCAGTGACTGTTACCGTAACTATGACTATGACGCGGATATATTGTTCCAATGTAGAACACTGTAGTTCCTTGTCATGTTTGTTTAATCAATGTTCTTCTAATTAAACACTGCAAAACGAACACATCACTGTCGATATCATGGTGACGTGTAAACAAAACTGGTTTCACTTTGTTGTCGTGTCCATTTTGACCACTGTTGTGTTAACTGTAGGTTTTACTTTCTCTTGTCCATTTTTTTTCGTGTTGTCATATAAACATTGTAGGTTTCAATTTCTATCCATTGTCTGTATGTTGTCATGTCAACGCTGAGGATTTCAATTTGTTTTGTCCATTTTCTCCATTTTGTTATGTAAACATTGTAGGTTTCACGTTGTATCCATTGTCTCCACGTTGTCATGTCAACACTGAGGATTTCAATTTGTTTTATCCATTGTCTCCATGTTGTCATGTAAACAGTGTAGGTTTCGCGTTGTATCCATTTTCTCCATGTGGTCATGTAAATGTAGTAGTTTTATATTTACTGTGTCAATCTTTTCCCATCTTTTCCACGTTGTTTTGTAAACATTGTAGGTTTCACATTGTCATGTTTGTTTCCTCCATGTTGTCATTTAAACAGGTTAGGTTTCTATTTAAAGTACTAGTATACATTTTCTCCGTTGTCTTATAAATATGTGTAGGTTTCATTTTGTCGTGTTTATTTCCTGCATGTAACACAACAAAACGAGCTCATTACTGCTGATATCGCAGCGATGTGTAAAACATTTAACTGTGCTATCAATTTCACTATGATGAATGTAAACATGTAGGTTTCACTCTGACGTGTCTATTTTCTTAAATGTTGTATTCTGTAATTAACACTGAAACGAACATATTTCAGTCGATATCGCTGTAATGTGTAAAAGACTGGTATTTAGGAAAGGAAAACTTACACAAAGTGTGCGTGTTAAAAGTATATATTTATTTATGTATATGTTCGTGATATGGGTGTGAACAGAAACTTACACCTACTGCTTACTTTTTGGAAACCTGATGCCACACAATTGTAACAAATAAATCATAAACACCATATTGTGTTGTTTTTGTTGTTGTATTTATCAGGCGCGGTTCCATGGGGAGCACACCCGGAGCACGCCCTCCCCCCCTAATTTTCGGTAAATGAAATTTTTTCTTGTAAAACCCTAAGCGCAAGTACAGGCGAACGCAATGTTGGGCTTCGCTCTCCAAAGTTAGGCCCTCCCATTTACAATTGCTGGAACCGCCCCTGTTTATTTCAATTTGTTTTTTAGATTTTTTAAATACTGAGTTCCCAAGGTGCATTGTATTATATGCCTGTCCGAAGCTAGCATGCACACAACATACAAACTCGACTAGTCCTCCATTATTGGTTTATTAAAGGTCGTGGTATGTGCTATCCTGTCTGTGAGATAGTGTTTTTAAAACATGCTTTCCTGCTTATCGTTCGGAGTAGCCACATTAGCGGGTTTCGTCTGTCCTAATAACACTAACCTCTGTCCTGGGAAATAAGTACAACCAACCAAAATACGTTTTTTCTGTGTATGGGGGGGGGAGGGCAAGGGGGGCTATACACATCTAATACCATAGGCGAACCCAGTGTAGTTTATGGTAGAATCAAGATTACCTGTCGGCCAGCAATTTATTTCTTGTTAAAATGTGATTTTAACTAACAATAACATACTCATTGTAAAGGCGTTACGGACCAGGCACGCTGGTAATGCTTAGCAAGAAGTAGTAAAAGTCAAATAAAACTGAGTTATTACTTAGATTGACATTATACGTCATGTTTTGTATATTTTTATTCTTCTTTCTCTTCTTCTTCTTCTTCTTATTATTATTATCTACTAGAAAATATGTTTCAAAACTGTTATTCTTTCTCTTAGGCTTGCCCGGGCTAAATTAATGCATTGATTACCCAAAGCGACTATATAATATAGCGAAACAAATTACCTTGATAGTCTTGTAACGTGTATTTATCAAGAAAAATTATACAAAATAAATAATTGTTTGTTTCTCGACACCCCCAACATCTTTTATTCAGCGGTTATTAGGTATCAAACATAGTGTTTGTGACTCATGGTCTTGAGAAGAAACCAGATAGATCAACATGGGCTATTTTTTCCAATTAGCAATATAGGCATATTGAACATGGGATTTTTACATACATATTCCAGTAAGCAGTACGGTACCACGGTTTTTGTTAAATCAGCAATGGATCACAGACTATGATATACACAAGAACAAAAACAACTCCGTGCTAACAAAAGAAAATAGTTTTATTGCGAAATAGAAAACTGACAGCTTTTATAAATAGTCATATCGCTTGTAGTATTCTTCCATATACAAACTGTCGATTTGGAATAAAACAAAATGACATTATATTAGGGTTATCATATGTATAGAAAATAGAAACATTAAAGGCATACTTTCACGAAATTTAAGGTTCTTTGTGCTCTAAATATTAATTACGAATGAAACTTACATGCATTTGTGATACTAGATCTTGCTTTTATATCACGCTAGACGTTTTACCTGAACCATGGTATAAGGAATTCCATGTCTAGTTTATGGTTTAGTATTTATTTGTCAGCATAATTCAATATTATTATAAAAATATTGATAATGAGCGAGATGCCGTGGTTATGTAAGTAGTTGAATGGAGTATTTTCATGGACAAATCAAATGTTTATATTTAAAATTAATTATCTGTTTTGAAATTAATTAGGTCACGGGTCCGTCGGAGTATGCGTTTAAACGTATATTGGAAATGGGCATTTTGTATCTGAGGTATTTTAACTGAATGGATAATTTGGTGTTTACATTAAAAATTACAAATGGTAATGTGTGAAAGTTCCATAAAAAATATGTATGTCTACAATGAAACCTGTTAAAATAAAGAATGAAAAAAAAGATTTTTTAAAAGAAGTGTAATATAACCTATAAAAATCGTTTAATATAAAGACAAGTACGATTATGTACAGTTTCATCTTATTTTGCAGTACATCTAAACAGAAATTAAAATGTAATAATAAAAATGATTTATTCCTTTGGATTCACTAAGAACATATATCGCAAAAATATAAAATAGTCTGCTATCCTTTAGTGTAAAAGGCAAATTAATGGAGGCACGTGTAATGTAACAAAACAGTATTCAAACTCTGTTCTGTCAACTGTGTAGTTTTATTCGTAATTTAGATTGAGTTTCTAACATTTCTTTAACGTTTCACATAAAAAAAAAAAATGTTTTAGAAATTACTTTATTTTATTTTATATTATTTATAATTAAAAGCAAAAGATGAAGATCTTTTAATTCTAAAAATACATATTTTATGATGTACATTCAAATTGCGTGATATAATTTTATTTTTAGCTGACCAAGGAACAATCGGGCAATTTCAAACACTAGTAAATTAACATTTCTTTTATAAATTATGTACACCGAACAGAAAAAGAAACGTGAATCTTGTTTACAAGAATAGTCCTGTGCAAAGCTAGTAACAGGCCCGGGCCAGATGGCAAATGTGGGCCCCCATTTCAGACTGCTCACTAAGTATTTTTGTAATCTGTGCTAAATACCAGGGGGAGTAGATCCACTCGAAATGGTAAGCCAACTGGCCCACATTGCCTATTCTCTGCATGGCAAGCCCATAGCCAGGGGGGTTCTCAGGGTTCGAACAAACCCATTTTTCTGAAGTGCCCTTTCAAACTAGGCTAGAGCCCCCAGTTTTTTGAAAAGTTATTTGGTTTAGGTTGACATATTTAACTGTAATCATTAGTAAAACAAATGACAGAAGCACGTAAAAAATATAATTCCCAAATTGGTTACCTATGGCACTAATTGCCTGGTTTTTTAAAATATATTTATTGGGCTATGAAATGAATTAAATAAATCCTGTAACTGTCAAAAATCCACGGACTTCAAGAGGGCTTCGCCCCTTTAACCCCCACCAGGGACTTCGGCCCTGGACCCGACCGGGAGCCATTGTCAGCCCCCAGCAAAGTATTGCTCGCAAGTGTCCTTTTAATACCGAAACGAAACCCCTTCAAAAATCCTGGCTACAGGCTTGGTAGGCTCTGTTCAAGAACAATAATTATGTTTGTAGGGTTAACATTTGATTACAAACAGTGGTAATATATGTTCATATTCGATAACTTATTCATTTTATTCCTGAGTTTTTCATTTCAAAACAAATCAAAGAATTATTTATTTTGTTGTTTGATATATACGTGTAAAGCTGTTAAATAACTGTTGTAGTTTGTAATAACCTGCAGCTGAAACTCGATATTAGAGGTAAGAAAGAGACAGAAATGTTCAGGTGTCTAGTAGAAACCGCACGGACGAGGACATGAGAATGTCGGATGACTATGAGAATGATGTTGCGGTTAGGACAGTTCAATAAATAACTATAACAAGATGGACGGAATCGTGACGGTTGAGGACCGGGTTATGCTTTATCTCCATCCTCTTCCTCCTCCTCGTCAAACTCGCCTTCCTCCTCAGCAGTGGCGTCCTGCAAATAACGTAGTGTCATAGACAATAGATAGCATTTATAGGTGTTCAAATGTTTTACTTATTTGTAAACAACATAGTGTTATACACATATTCTCATGGGTGTCTAATGGAATTTTGTAAACAACATAGTGTTATACACATATTCTCATGGGTGTCTAATGGAATTTTGTAAACAACATAGTGTTATACA
>JAULBS010100148.1:0-16208 GCA_032355785.1 Symmetromphalus regularis | reverse complement strand
ACTGCATATTGGTCCACTGAGAAGGATCGATCCGACGACCGACCGGTTCACAGGCAGACACGCTACTGTTTGAGCTAGATTCCGCTCCCTCGTGTTTGCAAGACTGTGTACAGCAGTTAAAGGTTAGCAACAAAGAATCGTACAAGTTTACCATTTGCTCTCATCTTGGAAAGTCTTAGACCAACAATCAACTCAGGTGAGACAGGTTGTAAATAATTAACGCTTGCGAGAGAACGCGCGGTCGTCCACGTCATGTTGGTAGCAAAACACACAACAAGAACTCTTGCAATCTGCTCTTAAACAACAATAAATGTACATGTTTGTAAAGACAATTGCATATGATCTTATAATCGCAAGGTATTTGTTTGGAACAGAATATGCGGGATAAAGCTCGAATGTCGCAATACTTGTGACGAGAATAGGTTTTGTGATTAAAATTCTAGCTAACTTCATATTAGCAGTGGAGGATCAAGGCGAGGGCCCAGGGGCGCGGGCCACCTATATTTAGCGATTTAAATAACATTTTAAAACATTTTTTTTTTTTAACGTTAAAGATGATTCTTTAGGGCCCCTTAAATGATGGGGAGCGGGACACAGCTCAAACAGTAGCGTGTCCGCCTGTGAAGTGGTCGGTCGTCGGATCGATCCTTCTCAGTGGACTCAACTGCAGTTTGGGTTATTTTCAGTTCCAACCAGTGGTTCACAACTGGTTAATCAATGGCCGTGGTATGTGCTGTCAGTGGGACGGAGCATATAAAAGACTCCTTGCTGCTTATCGGAGAAAGTAGCCTATGTGGCGGCAGTGGGTTTCCTCTAAATACATATGTCAGAATGGCCATATGATTGACGTTCAATAGCCGATGATAAGATAAAAATCAATGTGCTCTAGAGGCGTCGTTAAATAAAAGAAACCTTACTTTACTTTTGGCCCCCTAAATGAATTTTATGGATCCGCCACTGGTCCGATATAGCTTTTGATATAAGTACTTGTTGTGCAGCATGAAAATATAAAAACAAAGAGTTTACTGGCGAGAGTTGATCTTGTCCTCTTTCGCATCTCAGATAGATGGACTACAACCGTCAGAAGTGGTTAAACAGTAAACACAACCTATACAATGAAATTTCATTTAAAAAGAAAACTTTGTTTTATTTAACGACGCCTCTAGAGCACGTTGATTTGTATCTTATCATCGGCTATTGGACGTCATACATGTGGTCATTCTGACATATGTCTTTAGTGGAAACCCGCTGCCGCCACTTTTGTTACTGTTTCCGATATAAGTAGCAAGGGATCTTTTATATGCACTTTCCCATAGACAGGACAGAACATAAATAGCGTTCGATGAACCAGTTGTGGACCACTGTTTTGAACGGAAATGAAATTTTATTTAACCCTGACATAAAAATAAATTATATTAAATCATTATTTTGATGATACTGTTATGAGTTTATGTATTTAAAAAAATATGTTATGGTTTATATTACAATCCAAAATTCGTTCTGTTTTGTTTAGAAAAAGATTAAAATCGATGATAATTTGTTTTATTTTTATAATTAAGTTGTTTCTCTGTTAATATAATGAAAACAATCTATTAAAATCTGCTCGAGTCTAACGGGCAGGCAGTTATGACTCATGTGGTCGCATCTGGGCAGTACTGCACACTGGAATGGCACTACCATTATTTAGTAGTCAGTCTACAGTGATCAACCAATCAATAATGAGAAATTGGATCAACTGTAGACTGTCTCCCAGTCACATGCCTACATATAGTCTTAGCATTATCTGACCTAAAAGATAAGTAAAACTATAAGACTCCTAAATTGGTTGCACGCAACTAAATAATGATGCAGAAGATTTAGGTTAGATACGTATTCAGTATAGCTAGGAAGGAAACTTGAGCGGATTAATTCTTCAAAAAGACAGTCTAATCCACCATATTGGTTCCGGTACAAGTGCAAAGCCACGAAAATACATTAATAGGCTCGTTATGCGAGATTTGTGTAGCAGCCTATAGTTTCATTGATTCAATGTTTGTGTCTCGATGCACAGGAAAATAAATAGTGCGTTATACGTATGTATATATTGCTTTATTAGACAGATCATGTGTAAGATTAGGAGAATTAGTGTCTTCAGAAGATAATCATGTCAGACATCATATTTAGACTGTAATAAATACTATCAATGTGGATTTTAACACTTATCAATTATTTACATTTTTCTGTCTATACAAAGCGTATGCGGGGAGTTGGATAGATGTTGAAGTGGGGGTGGGGGTCATGGAAAGCATTCGAATTTAAATTAATAATTTACATGTCGATTAGAATAATTATTGAATTTTTAAGTATGCTAATTTGGAAGGAAGTGACCGTCCACTGTGGCGCATGGTTAGTAAGTATTAGGATCAAATCCCAGTCGAGGCTTGAGATTTTTAATCTCGACACCGAAACCACTCCAGAGTGAGTGCCCTGTAAAATTTAATGGGTAAGTGTATGTCACTTGTATGCTTATGGTGACCAGAGCTCAACATCTGGTTTATCAAAGGCCGTTGTATGTGCTGAGCTCTCTGTGAGAAAGCGCATATAAAAGATGCTTTGCTGCTGATCGGAAAGAGTAACATATATGGTGGTTCCAAGGGTTTTCCTCTAAACACCGTCTGTCTTGACACCCAATAGCCGCTAGAGTGTCGATAAACAAAAAATTCTTTCATTGGGAGGAAGCAGGTCAGAAAATTCCTACTCTCTGCACAGACATCAAAATGTCGCGAGTTATTGTGAAATAATCCATAACAGTAGCAGACTCAGGGGGTCAGGACCCACCTTTCATCGAATTTTTTTAATTGATTTTTTAAAAACCTTTTTCCGAGAGGAAGGACTTGAAAATTAACCATTTTTTCCCTATTTCTATTCACTCATCACTTTTGGACCCCCGCCCCACCCCCCAACCTTTTCAGAAATCCACATTTGGATCCCCTTTCTGAAATCCTGCTTCCGCGCCTGTAACTGTAAATCGGTGGAAGTAGTAGTGCGCTACACATATCATACGCATAACTTACGTATGTTGGGTTTCAGTGTATTTTCATTAGAGATTTTTCCTAACAAATTGTTTATTGTGATACTAGTATATAGGGTACCAAGGAAATGATACAATGTCTTAAAGGCATATTACCACGGAATTTAAGGGTCTTTGTGCTCTAAATATTAATAACGAATGAAAATTACATACATTTGTAGGGGCGTTGTAATGAAATTCATATTAACAACGAATAAGAACATAGTTCGGGGCCCCTCGACATAGAAATTAAATTATATAACAAATAAAGAAATGAACTAAAATGAATGAATAGAACTAATTTTATAATTATTAAAAAAAATTTTGTATAAATGAATAACGGAAGTCCTTAATCTGGGGGCTCCTCTGGCAGGGGGAGCAGTGGGCAATTACCCCCTTTTCCCTTAATAGATCCGGCCTTGATTACATGACATCTTTACTTCACCTACACCTATCATCATAATTTTGATAGTGATGATTAATAAATGAAATTTGTAACTACTTTTAACAACAAAAACGCCTTTAGAGTTCTGTCTTGTGCAGCAATACTGTTTTGAATACAACAGCTCTTTTGCTGTGTTGAATCAGATCATTAGGAAATAGTAACATCATAATTAGATTTCATTTCGTTCTTTATTATATTTTATTTTAAAATTATTTTAGCCTATTCTAAAAATAGTGTGTAGTCTTGGCAACCCCGAAATACCACTTTACGTCATCTACACCTCATCAGATTCTGATTTGATCAACCCCGCGGCATTTTACTGGTTTTTCTACTTCACTATTGTATACTACTTTTAACTTGCCAATTGATTTTTTTTAAATAATTTTACAAGCATCGTGCACCTTATTTGAAAAAAAAAAATGTCGTTAATGCAGCTGTTATCTGCGATTTTAAAAGACTCAAAGCTTTGTATTATTATACAAACAAGTCCATTGCTGCACCTTTGTCAGAGATGGCGGTACAGGGGGGCTGGGGGCGCTATGACCCCGTCCCAATAATTCTGAATCAAGCATAACATCGTATCCACTTGAAAGTCGGCGCTTCGAGCCTGGATCTATCCCGTCCACCGCCTCCTCCCCCGTCCCCTCCCTCTCCCCCTCCCCCGCCTATGTTCTCTTGCTTCCCCGTTCCTGTTTGTCTACTTTTCCTTCAAGCAGTGCTTCATAACTGAATTACCAATGGTCTGGTCACGCACTATCGTGTCTACACGCATAATGAACAGAACATAAATGACTATTATATGTACTGCATGCATAAACTGTGACCGTTTGGTGTGAATCTACGTGATCTACAGCATGCTCCAAACTGCAGTGCATCCGCTCTTTCCTTTTTTTACATCTATGATACCATTTGTGGGAGTCGAACCCAGTACCTATACCAACCTTGAGTTAGGTACGCTAACCAATATACCACTGATTGTGGTCTCCATAATATTATACTGAGTTACTGTGCATACCACATGGCTATATCCTCCACCGATACAAGGTGTAATATTATACTGAGTTATTTTACATACCACATAGCTATATGCTCCACCGATACAAGGTGTAATATTATACTGAGTCATTTTACATACCACATGGCTATATCATCTACCGCGGTGTAATATTATACTGAGTTATTTTACATATCACATGGCTATATCCTCCACCGCGGTGTAATATTATACCGAGTTATTTTACATACCACATAGCTATATCCTGATTTTATATAATATATATTATACTGAGTTATTTTATATACTACATGGCTATATCCTCTACCGATACGAGGTGTAATATTATACTGAGTTATTTTACATACTACATGGCTATATCCTCCACCGCGGTGTAATATTATACTGAGTTATTGTACATATCACATGGCTATATCCTCTACCGCGGTGTAATAGTAAAATAATGAATTATTTTACATATCACATGGCTATATCCTCCATCGCGGTGTAATATTATACTGAGTTATTTAGGATATCGTTCTAATTTCGGAATTCCTAATTTATTTATACAAAAGATTTGACTTTTTCATCGGCCATTTTTTTTAAATTAAAACCTTTAATTATGCATATTTAATTTAAATACTTAAGCAATTAAACAGTACCAAACACTGTCCGTCAGTTGTTTCCTTCAATACAGTAAGATGAATCCATCAGCGTACCTGGATGCGAATCTCGTCATGACATTTAGCGTCAAAACTAAAATATTTATTAGTTGGCAAGATCATAAGTTGTGGATCATGCATGTATTTCTACATGCATCATTTGAAAACTTCTCATTGACTTGCTCAAGTTTAAGTTCTATATTGCTTAAGTTTTACAACTCATCAGCATAATAAACATAAATACAAAACATAAATATATACAATACGTACATGCACACAAATGGTGGGTATGGTTTAATAATTAGAGTTATGCACACACACACACACACACACACACAAAACCCAGGCTGTGTATTTCAAAAAGGAGATAGTTTTCCTTGTTTTCCCTATCCAATTCTCAACTCTTTAGTCCTCAAAAAGCTACCGTCCCTCCATATTAAGGTCGTCTGCTGACAATGTTGAAAATAAAATTGTCGTCTGCGGTTGCCGGAAGTGGTATGCGTGTGTGTGCATGATGACATGGTGTGTAAACAAGTATTTGTGTTCATCTCTCATTCGCTTGTCAAACAATAGGATCAGTTCTATCTTTTTTTTCTTTTCTTTTTTTCTACCAGTTTAAAACAACAGCAGTATCTTTTTATATCCTTTCCAGTTGCTGACTTTAAGGCGGTGTATTGCGTATTTAAATCTACAATGCTTACGTTTGTGTTTGTCAAACAGCCTGGTGACAGTCGAAGCTTTGTTTTAATGTGACATGTTTGTTCAACTTTGTTCTCTTTTCGTGGCGTTCGTTGCGTTTGGAATTCTATATAATTATTTGATATGAAATTAAAGAGGGAAATTACAAAATATAGAAATACATATAATTATCGCGAAAGCGAACGTTAATATTAAAGTATTTATTTAGTGTTTACATGTTTTTTACTATCATGCATCTTTTAATCTTTTATTCTGGGAATAATCAATAAGTGGATTCAGCTTTAAAACTTTAATTTTTTTATTTCTTAATATTTTGTCTTCCTCACATCTTCATCCTCAGTCAATGAATGAACTAACAAACGAATGAATGAATGGATGAATAAATGAATGAATGAATAAATGAATGGAGTGATATGAATGAATGAATGTTTTAATGACACCCCTACACAAAATAAATAATTGGTTATACGGCTTCATTCACTTGTAATCAATAAAATCAACAAAATGTGACATATAATTCCCCAGTGCTGAGCGGGGTGTGATGGGAAGATTCCTGTGTAACAGTTCAGTCCTGGAAGAGAACGGTGACATTCAAAAACTGATGCACAACGGAAGCGGATATTAAAGTTCATACATAGTTACTGGCAATCAGGTTACATTGTATCAAATCACATGATTCTTAGGTGCACCGTGAAATCTTTCCGAAATGAATGAAATCTCAGCTATAATTGGTAGATATGTGAGGCAGTGAGTATTTTGTAAATATTATAGCATATGCCCTGTAATTTCATTATCTTTTTTTTAGCAGAATAATTATTACATCAGTGACACTTGGTATTTGTTGATACCTGGGGTGGCAAAATAATTAAAGTGATATTTTGTGCGGATCTGAGGGTGTCTAATGTAAACACCCAGTAAGTCGTTAAAATGTTATTTGTCAGTATATTTTCTTTGAGTCATAGTTAGTGACATTTTGTGCCAATCTGAGGGTGTCGAATGTAAACTCCCTGTAAGTCGTTAAAATGCTGTGTCAGTATACTTGAGTTATAGTTTAATGATATGAGTCACACTGTATATAAAAAATAATTATGTACACTGGCCTAGTGATTTGAAACGTTGCTTCTGTTACTTTTATTAAGACATGTTACTATGGTCGTCAATTGGATTTTATTTGGTCCAATGATATCATCAGCGGAGAGATAAATGTGTTCGACTGGTGTTCGTTTGTATTAAATATTAAGCCAGTTTCGCACGTTGGCGTAACTATAGGGAAGTGCGGTATCTAGACCCACTGCTAGCCAATATTTGCACGTCTGGTGCTAAATTATTGACAGGATACATTTACTCAGTGCCCCAGACAGACGCAAGTCCGCAACAGGGACGTAAACGTAGCTAATGGGTTAACTGGTATAATTTAGCCTCTGAGCTTCAGAAACTTTAGGAAGACCGGAAAGAGCATGGGGAGAGATAAAAGACTATTAAATTTAAAAAAAAAGTGTTTTGATAAACAAATACTGCAAAGTGGTGTAAATGGAGAGAGAATATAATAAAGTTGTAAAATGCATGCATTTACTATTAATAAGTATTATCACTAGTGTAACTGTTACGCCCATGGACGTAATGTACCTGTTCTAAACAAATTTCGCGTCTACTGACGTTGGAACGCATGCGCGGATGCAGGATTTCTTAAAGGGTGGGGGTCCACATGTGGATTTCTGAAAAGGGGGGTCCGAAAGTGATAAGTGAATAGAAATGGTTTAATATTGGTTAATTTTCACGTCCACGTAAAAGGTTAAAAAATATATAATTAAAAATTCGAGTAAAGTGATGGGGTTCTGACCCCCCCTGGATCCGCTACTGGGACGTGTGTCCATCGGTGAAGTCATAAGCGAGTGTTATAATGGAACCCCATGGCGTAGGAACTGTGAAAGAGGTACAGATAGCAATGTGTACTGGCTTGTTTAAACAAGGTCACAGCTCGGTGTTCGAGCCTTTGTTACCTAGCACAGTGCGTAGCTGTAAAGCATTCAACTATTGAAGCTGTCAAGGTCACAATGAAATGAATGCGTGATACGCATGCATATGTTACCATACTTTGTTTTTCTAATGATTTTCTAAATGTAAATAAATTAAATGTATTACAACCGGCCCCGTTGGCGCAGTCGTTAAGTTATCGGTCTCGTGGTTTGTAGCTACTGGGATCAAATCTCAGTCGAGACATGGGATTTTAAATCTCGATATCGGTTCCAACTCAGAGTGAATGCTCAGTGGACAGGTGTACACCACTTACAGTGGTCCACAACTAGTTTATCTAAGACCGTGGTATGTGCTATCCTGTTTGTGGGATAGTGCATATAAAATATCACTTGCTGCGTATCGATAAGAGTAGCCGCATTAGTGTGGCGGCAGCGGGTTTCGTGTCTGCTACTAACATTAACCAGTCCAATGGACGTGGTGGTTCGGAATCCGCAGACACCATCCTGAACTGCGTCACGGCGTTTACAATGTTACATTCCTTGTTGACTGTCAGGGCAAAGGGGGCATTTGCCGTCCTCCAATAATATGCGACGCCCTTTTTTGGCGACAATATTTATATTTATTGAGTACGTTGCAGGCGCCCCCATTCAGTTTCGCCTCCCCCCCCCCACCCAATATATAAAGGCGGCGTAGGCCCTGTGTGTGTATATATCATTGTAAGTCAGCTATGGTCAGAATGATATATTGCACATGATTATGGAATATTGACCCAGACGTAGAGCAGCTATGCTATACCGCATTGTGAAATTAAACAATGTTGTGTAATATGGGTTGTTAATTATATGACGTGATGCTAACTTTATAAAGTATAATAGCAGATTCGATCTTGCGAGACTGACGTTAGGACATCATGTTTTTCAGATGATTTATTGATATGCTGCTGTAAAATGGATATGTTTCGCGCCATATGTTACACATATGCATATCATAAAATCTCAGCGGCGGTTCCATCATTTTGGAAGGGAAGAAGTTTGGAAGGTTTCTGGATAACCATAAAATACATAGACTTGTTTTTGATATGATAAAAAAAATATTCTTATTTATAACATAAAAAGAATACAGACGTAAAAGAAATCATGATTATTATAATTTTATGATAGAGAAAAGGTGACCAAGTCTGTGGATTATGTCGTGGCAACAATTTTCTTTGTATAAAGACAAATGGCAGAATAAGGAGAAAATATTCCATTTTATGGTCTTTCTTTCTTTTTATGGTGGGGGGGGGGAGTTAGGGGCGTTCGAGATCTGGTGTTTGTAAACCCTATTTGCCCCTGTTATAATGTGTCCCTAACGGTTGGGATTCAGCTGTCTACACTTCTCATTGGACCTGCGGTGGTATGGTAGGTAGAATATGGTCATCTGTTGCATCAGTTCATTTTATAATAATTTGAGCCTAATGGGACGCAATTTTTTACAATGACATTGTCCATTGTAGTTAAACCAACAATATGTTTATCGTATGAAAACATGTTCGGTGTGGTTCATAGATTTATCACGAAATTCACAGACTGGGGATTATTTTACTGTACATGGTCGCGTTTCATGCATCCAACACTCCATCAACAAACAAAGGCACTGTTCACGTACCAAACTGAAGGTTTTTTAATGTATGGTCTCTGACAACAGTTATATTGTATGGTTCTGTACTGCATTAAGTTGTATGTGATATCCACACAGTTAGGTTTGTAATGCATCTAAGCGTGTTGCGCCCTGGAATCAGCCAGATCTTGGCAGCTAACTGATACTGTTACACAATTATAATCATTAATGTCAATAACATATTATTACAGTGTACTCCGACACTTGGACCAGTTTTATATATCATGTCACTATAATTCCACTTCACAATGCTGAGGCGTACAGTGTATTTAATACATTGTAAAATAAAGTTTGTTTTATTTGACGACGCCTCCAGTAAAGTTTGTTTTATTTAACGACGCCTCTAGAGCACGTTGATTTTTATCTTATCATCGGCTTTTGGACTTCAATCATATGGTCATTCAGACATATTTATTTCGAGAAAACCCGCTATCCCACATCGGCTACTCTTTCCGATATACAGCAAGGGGTATTTTATATGCACCGTCCCACAGAAAGGACAACACATACCATGGCCTTTGATGAACCAGTTGTGGACGACTGGTTGGAACAGAAAATAGCCCTAACTGCAAATTGGTCAACTGAGAAGGATCGATCCGAAGACCGACAACTTCACAGGCGGACACGCTACCGTTTGAACTACATACCGCTCCACGACGCCTCTAGAGCAAACTGATTTTTATCTTATCATCGGCTGTTGGACGTCAATCATATGATCATTCTGAAATATTTATTTAGAGAAAACCCGCTGCCGCCACATAGGCTACTCTTTCCGACAAGCAGCATGAACCACTGATTGGAACGAAAAATAATGTCCTTCAGAACGTTTTATTCTTGAAATAAGGTTCCTGCTTCGTTTTTAGCCAGGAATCCAGTATTCTTTTCCGTATAAAATGACATTTCACTAAAAATAATTAATTCATGGAGCATAGTGGTTCAAACAATACTTAATGACGTGTACATGTATAACTGATATTATTACTAAACACAATTTGTTTGAACATCATAAATGTGTCAGACGGGTTTAAGTCTCTATAATATTATACGAGTGTCATTGTCAAGTGATCCATTGACTGCTTGAATTCGGAAGAACCAAAAGAGGTGGGGTGAGGGCGTCATGTTAATTTGTTAAAAACAAATATGAAGCTGACACAGAAGTGAAACTGAAAAAAGGTCCAGTAGATCTTCAACACTAACAAACGGATTTTGTGTTTCATCTCAAACAGATTTCCACTTTTCATGGTTCTGAGCTTTTAACATGTGAATGTTCGTCACACATTTAATGAAAATCTTATTGGTGGATGATAGACGTTCGCATTTGTTCATGTTATTGTGTATTTGTTCCTTCCTACTCTTGACACACCCCTCCCCAATCACTACCACTATCTTCACCTCCCACATTTGCTAAATACTAGTATCTGAACAACTGTTACTCTTCACACACCCCTCCCCAACCACTACCACTATCTTCACCTCCCACATTTGCTAAATACTAGTATCTGAACAACTGTTGCTTTTCACACACCCCTTCCCAACTACTACCACTATCTTCACCTCCCACATTTGCTAAATACTAGTATCTGAACAACTGTTACTCTTCACACACCTCTCCCCAATCACTACCACTATCTTCACCTCCCACATTTGCTAAATACTAGTATCTGAACAACTGTTGGTTGAAGCATTATCTTATATCTTAATTCGTTCAGATAATTGATTGTGAAAGAGAGGAAGTTCAGTGGACTCTCAACTTGAAGACAGTGGTTCAAAACTTGCCAGAGGCTGACTCACACTTTGACTGTCACTGTGTGTCAAAATTGCCAAATGTTTGACACCCAATGATTAATAAATCAACGTGTTCTAGTGGGGTCGTGAAAAACTGATTGTAAAAGATGGTTGTGACAGATAAGTCATTTTGATTTTGTGACATGATTATCTGACATGTATTTAGTATAATAATTTTATGCGGTAGCTCTTTAATCTTATTTTTTCATTGCAAGACTATCCAGTAAACGAGTTTAAGCTTGTTTAACTGCTATAAATTGCTGTAAATTGCAGGCCATTATTTATATGAGAGAGGAAGTTTGCCAAACCCTCTCATAATTTATCTGTCAAATTACTAGTTTGAACTGAAATGAAGAGGTAAAACTAGCATGGCCACTTTACTAAATCACTTTCTACACGCCCATGCTGACGTGAAAATGGTGAACGGTGCTCAAACTACTGCTGATGATGCTAATGCCGTGTTTGCGTCTTTTACTTTAGTATAATGCAGTAGCGGATCTAGGGGGCCCCTGGAGGTCAGGAGACACCCCCCCCCCCCAATTTTCTCAAAAATAGTTTTTACTAGAGTGGAAGGACGTGAAAATTAGCAATTTTTTCACTATTTCTATTCACTCATAAATGTTGGACCACCCCTTTTCAGAAATCCATATTTGGACACACACACACACCCCTCCGCTTTCAGAAATCCTGCATCCGCGCCTGTAATGGTGCTGTTCATTTAAATGATGACGTTGATCATGGTAATCATAAATGATGTTCAAATACCAGTTTTACTATCCCTATTAGTATTGATGATGACTACAACGACAACTATGCGACAACAATACTGAAAATAAAATGGACGACGACGATATTGATGATGAGATGATGATGGCTGTGTTTCTGCAACACAAACTTCAACATTGATGAATTTATTAATATGAATTACATTGATGATGATGACGATGATGATGATGACGATGATGATGATGACGATGGTGATGACGATGATAATAGTTTCTGCAATACTACATGTGACGGGATCCCTAATCAGGCCCATGTTACCTCCTACCAACGGGATCCCTTATCAGGCCTGTTACCTTCTACCAGGAATATAGCTGTTATGGTTAGCACTATGTGTGTTTATTTCACAGGGGAATGCTACTAATTACTTGATTTGTATCATCTACTTACTATCTTGATTGACATGTTTTATATCAACCTGTTCGGGTTAGTTGTTTTGTTTCGCTTACCTTTTACCTAATTATTGTATGACTGTAAAACTCTGACAAACATATAAAAATCATATTAGAGGTAGCGTAGTTTAACCCATTTTACAGATTGTTTCTACGTAACTTAAAAGTCACGTAATCTTTAATAAGGTGTGGTTGAAAAACACAATTTCTTCATGTTGGTCGTATTTATTAGACTAAGAAATTTTCAATCCTAGAGTTCTACACGACGTCTGGGCTTTTAGCATAAAAAACATTAGATTGTTTTGTAAAATCAGTGTGAACCATTTAAAACACAGGATGGAGCTCTAGATTGGTAAATATGTTTTCTACCCAGTACGTGTATTTTGATTTAGTTAATGATGTACTGAAAGTGTTTATTTGCTTATGTTGGTTTGTGAAATTAATGTATCACAGTGGTATCTAGATGTTAAGCTTAACCAGTATTAATATTTAGCGTGAGATTCCTTTTAACTATTAATGTTATACTATCATATATATTATATATCATGCTAATCTCATGTTCGTTTAACTAGGAGTACTGCATATTACTTAGCCTGTTAATTAGGTGTCGTGATGACCATTGGTCAGTTAACCAGAGTAATGGTGTTACTGTAATTAAGCCAGCTGTTTAGGGCTTTCTTAAAGATATTGGACCTAAGAGTGACAGGTCGTAGACAGACCCAGCTTGTTATGTGTTAACTTACACAGGTTTAATACAGAAGTTAACTGTTATAATTCGTATATAGTGTTTTGTTTTTATTTATTGGATACAAGCATTTTATCAATGCAGTTTGGGGGTTTATGATTGTCATTTATTTTATTATCCTTTGCGCTTGCCGCGGTGCTGCACGGTAGTCCTAAATATACCCCTAGCGGGACGAGCCACATACTTTCAGAGGCTGAGCACCGTGACACTACCTACAACATTGATGAATATGACAACAATACGAATCATTATTACATCATATTGATATTCATATCATTCATTATTAGGGCACTATCTTGATATCAGTTGACCAACAATATTGGACTTATAAAAGATGAGCTCCCAGACAAAAAAAGGAAAGTTTGTTTTATTTAACAAATTTAGATGCCTCTAGTGCACATTGATTTTTATCTTATCATCGGCTATAGGACGTCAACCATATAGTCATTCTGATATATTTATTTAGAGGAAACCCGCTGCCGCCATACATGCTACTCTTTCCGATAAGCAGCAAGGGGTCTTTTATATGCACCGTCCCACAGACAGGACAGAACATACCACAGCCTTTGATGAATCAGTTGTAGACCACTGGCTGGAACAGAAAATAGCCCAGACAGCAAATGGATCCAATGAGAAAAACCTTCCCACGATCGATCGGTTCACAGGCGGACAATGTACTATTTGAGTTACATCTCGCTCCCTCATTGGCTAATGGACGTCAAACAGTTGGTAATTCTAGTATGTAGTCATTGTGAGCCAGTCTCTAGAGGTAACACAAATACGACTGATTTTTATTACTATATTACAACAACACGCAATGTAGTTATTATTACATTACATATAGTGTTCAGTGGCGGATCCAGAAAATCCATTTGGGGTGGCATCTAAAGAATCCTCGGATTCTTTAACGTTAAAAAATAATATTAATTAAAAAAAAAAAAAAAAAAAAAAATTCGCATAATTTATGGGGGGGTGTTTGGTTTTTTTTGGGGGGGGGGGGGCGGATTATGACGCCTAGATCCGTCATTGATTATAATAATTAGAATTATATTTCTACGTTCTATGTATATAAAATAAATGAAAAACTCAAATAGCTGGGCGGGTTTTTTTTGGGGGGGGGCGGATGACGCCTAGATTCGTCATTGATTATAATAATTAGAATTATATTTCTACGTTCTATGTATATAAAATAAATGAAAAACTCAAATATTACCGGCTGTGGTGATTCAGTGAATGACACTATCGAACTAGTGGCTGATAGGTACTGAAATCTGGGACATTGGAACGAAATTCGGAGGTAGGGGTGGGGGTGGGGGGGTGGGGGTGGGGGGTGGACGTCCTCGCGAAGTGATCAAAATTGGGGATCAACGGGCTGGCCCTTGGAAATATGTTGTTGTCCACGTTTTTTGGATTGCTGGAAAACACCGCTATTTTTAACAGTGTTTCCGTCTTTACTCGTCCACAGAATACACGAGCGAGTAGATTCGGTTGCGACTTCACAAGGACTCAAATAACTGCCAAAAAACTATGAATTTTGTGGTCATTAGCTGTTTAAACAATGGCGAAAGAAAAACAAACTACCATAAATGACAAATTGCGCCATGGTATTCTCTCAGTAAATTACGTATACTACTTTAAAGAGCGTGATATAGCTCAAGGGATAGCGTGTCCGCCTGTGAAACGCTCGGTCATCGGATCTATCCTTCTCGGTGGACCCGTTTGCAGTTTCTGCTATTTTCCGTTCCAACCATTGGTCCACAATTAGTTTATCGATAGCCGCATTATGTACTGTCCTGTCTGTGAGATGGTGCATATAAAAGACCCCTTGCTGCTTATCGGAAAGAGTAGCCTATGTGGCAGCAGCAGGTTTCCTCTAAATATGTCAGAATAACCATATGATTGACGACCAATAGCCGATGATAAGATAAAAATCAATGTGCTCTAGAGGCTGCGTTAAATAAAACAAACTTTAGTTCTGTACCACTTTAAATGATTCTAACAGTAAGAATCTACTGACATTACCAAAACACGCAAGAATAGCTTAAATACTGTGAAAATTGCCATGATAAAACCTTGTCTCTTTTTCTTTAACTGTCATAATCAACTACATCGATAGCTCTCTGACTATAACTCGAAACACGCATGAATAACTTAAACACTGTTAAAATTGCCATGATAAAACCTTGTCTCTTTTTCTTTAACTGACTTAACCATCTACATCGATAGCTCTCTGACTATAACTCCAAACACGCAAGAATAGCGTAAATACTGTGAAAATTATCGGAAAGAGTAGCCTGTGTGGTTATTTTTCCATTCCAACCAGTGATCCACAACTAGTTAATCAAAGGCCGTGGTATGTTCTGTCTGTGGGACGGTGCATATAAAAGACCCCTGGCTGCTTATCGGAAAGAGTAGCCTAAGTGACGACAGTGTGTTTCCTCTAAAACATATGTCAGAATGACCATATGATTGCGTCCAATAGACGATGATGAAATAAAAATCAATGTGCTCTAGAGGCGTAGTTAAATAAAACAAACTTCACGTTGTTTCAGTATCTGGAAATATAAGCTAACCCAGCTGCTGTTTCTGTCCAGCCACTGTCATAATCAACACCATCAGTAGCTCTGATAATCTGACTATAACTCGAATATCTGTTATATGATCTAACTTGTCATCAGTAGCTCTGATAATCTGACTATAACTTGTTATATGGTCTAACTTGTCATCAGTAGCTCTCACAATCTGACTATAACTCGAAGAGCTGTTATATGGTCTAACTTGTCATCAGTAGCTTTAATAATCTGACTATAACTCGAGTAGCTGTTATATGGTCTAACTTGACACCATTAGCTCTCATAATCTGACTATAACTCGAATAGCTTTTATATGGTCTAACTTGTCATCGATAGCTCTGATAATCTGACTATAACTCGAATAGCTGTTATATGGTCTAACTTGTCATCGATAGCTCTGATAATCTGACTATAACTCGAATAGCTGTTATATGGTCTAACTTGT
>JAULBS010100137.1:0-16208 GCA_032355785.1 Symmetromphalus regularis | reverse complement strand
ATTAAAAATCCCATGCCTCGACTGAGATTTGATCTCAGTACCTACCAGCCTCGAGTCCAATAGCTTAACCACTGCGCAACGGAATTTTAAAAAGCAATAATCTGGTTATTAATTCATTTATACATGACTAGTCAACACTGGTATTAAGTGTTACACATATATGTTTTAGAAATATAATTTTCACTATGTTAGATAAATATCAATAAAAATTCTGGCACTATATTTATATACATAGCTACAGCTACATCAGGGAAAATCAGTGGTCCAGAAGTTAAACCACAAATGCAGCTACACACAAAAAACAATTACATTAGTATTGGAAAAAAACAAATGTTTGTTAATGAAATTATACAAAACAGCATAAAAGACAGAGCCACTGGTGTGTTCATGGTACCTGAATTACGCACCTCGTCCATGATTCTGATCTACCATTACAGTAATGTCTGTCTAACCTAGCAACTTGCAGTTATCTCCCTTGCGGGAGCAGTGGTTAATAAAGAGGTCAATTATGTTTCTTGCTGCTAATTAAAAATAGTATTATGCAGCAGGATTCTGCTATAGAATGTGTTCCAATAATTTCATCAAGTTGAGTTATATATCCAATATCATTAACATTAATGACATACATGTATGGTCATTTAGCTGTATTTACTGGTACATGACCTGTATTTACTAGTATATGACTCACAGCAATTGGTTTACCATTACATTAGATGAGAAATACACAGGTTCTAGTTTGTAGTGAATATCTGTACATGACTCACAGCAATTAGTTTATTACTTCACTTGATGAGAAATACACAGATCTAGTTAATATCTGTACATGACTCAATGTAGTTAGTCACTACACTAGATGAGGAATACACAGATCTATAGTCTGTTCATGCTACTTGGAACATGGATTTTTTTCGATTACTTTAGTTTGTGTGGACCTAGGCAAAAAAAGACTACAGTTTTGGAAATAACAAAAATGTCCTACGTTCTTATTTAATAAAGCCTCAAGAGCACATTGATTTTTATCTTATCATCGGCTATTGGTCGTCAATCATATGGTCATTCTGACATATGCATTTAGAGGAAACCCACTGCCACCACATAGGCTACTCTTTCTGATAAGCAGCAAGGTATTTTTTATATGCACGGTCCCACAACAGGACAGAACATATCACTGCCTTTGATGACCTAGTTGTGGACCACAGGTTGGAACGGAAAATAGCCCAAACTGCAAATGGGTCCACATGGTTTCACATTTGAAAAGTAGAAGAGAGCTACAAATCACTCCCAAGTAAGGTTCAGGGGAGCTTTTTCACTCTCCATAATCACATCCCTACAGAAGTGATGGGGAGCTTTTTCACTCTCCATAATCACATCCCTACAGAAGTGATGGGGAACTTTTTCCTTAAAATCAACTGAATGATTCAATTGATTCAGAATCATCAATAATTTGTAATTTGTATCAGTTCTAAATCATAATTTCTGTGAGGGTGTTTGTTCATGTCATCGTCGTTGGGGAGGCATGTACAGTATTCATATTTGGTATATTAGAGGCACTGATTTTCTGTGATAACGGAATCATGGAAAAACCTATCTGAAACGGAATTTCCTATTTTCTTCGAAAACATAATTACTTGTCTACAAATAGTACAGTTTATTAATTAAATGGATTTTCCATCTGCATTTTGGAAACAAAAATAGTCGATACCTGACTACACTGATATCTGTGCGTGTTACGCCAAATTAATTTTCCTGCAGAGACGACGACCACCAATCAATTTAATTGACAAAACTGGACGTTTTTTAAATAAATGTTTTTCTCTAATTCTCAGACAATTACATGAGTTGAAGATTTATTACATATTTTGGGTTGATTTATTTATTTATAATATTCGTGAAAATTTAAAACGATGAAATTTTTTTATGTGATCGATTCTAATTATATTTGGATATTTTCACAAAAACCGAGAATTACTGAACAATGGTATTTTTGGAGCTCGATTATTCACGCTTCTTGGTCGAAATATATGGGCGAGGTGGGGCGCGAGAGCGGTGGAGCGCGAGAGCGGTGGAGCGCGAGAGCGATCGCTTGCCTTAAACGTAAAACCATGGGTCCACTGAGAAGGATTGATCTGACAACCGACCAATTGACAGGCAAACACCCTACAGTTTGTAGAATTGATAATCATTGGCTATTTCTCATTCCAGCCAATCTTTCAAACACCAGACAAATATCAACACATGTTTATTCATACTTTTTAGGAAAAATACAACACTTTGCTGCTTAACTGGTAAGAGTATGGTGGCAATAGGATTTTTTTTTCATATAGGATTTCAAATATCATGGGAAACACTTTTTTCGGTTCCATGCTTTTGGATCATGGGAACCTATCTGAAACTGTTTTTAAGTAATCCAAAATAATGCAGCAGTAATACGAAATTCAACACAAACGAAATTTTCGATTTCGTTATTTTGACAACACGGTACTGACACACTACCAGTAACAATCGTTACCGTGAAATCCTATGGCCTGTAATAACAAAGGTGGCTTTAAACCTTGGTTTAGTTTTTTGCTTGATACTAGAGAGTAAGTTAAGAATATCAATGTACTGTATTGATTATATAGTAAGAAACCTCGGAACTAATTTTACTGATTAAGTTAACAATCTCTTACTCTTTCACTTAAGTGATAGCTTTGTAAATCAGAATATACTGGCCTGCGACAAAATGAAAACAGAATTGCGAGGATTTTTTCCAGTTGAAGAATTCACAAAATCTTTAATCTCAAGCCTCTGCCTTGGGAGTTCAATAAATAAATAAAACAGGATGTTAAAACAATCTAGTTTCTATGTCAAATAAAAAAAACGATCTTATTTATGTAAAACAAAAGGAATAAATGCATTCTTTTCTTCAGATAACATTTTATCAACAAAAAACATAATTCATTCTCATACATCAAAATCTTCTAAGGTGTATTAATTTTGATGATGGAACCACAACCTTTTTTTCGTTGTTTTTTGTTTAATGACACCACTAGAGCACACTGATTTATTAATCATCAGTTATTGGATGTCAAACATATGGTAATTATGACACAGTCAAGTGTGAGTCAGCATCTAACGGGTTTTGAATCACTGCCTTTAGTAAAGTTTGTTTTATTTAACAATGCCTCTAGAGCAAATTGATTTTTATCTTATCGACTATTGGACGTCAACCATATGGTCATACTGACATATTTATTTAGAGGAAACTTGCTGCCGCTGCAAAACTACTCTTTCCAATAAGCAGCAAGGGGTCTTTTATATGCACCATCCAACAGAAAGGACAGCACATACCATGGCCTTTGATGAACCAGTTGTGGACCATTGGTTGGAACAGAAAATAGTTCAAACTGCAAAAGGGTCTACCAAGAAGGCTCGATCTGACGAACGACAGCATCACAGGCAGACACGCTACCATTTGAGTTACATCCTGCTCTCGCGGCCTTTAGATTCAGAGTTCGATGCTGTACGCTGGACCACTGAGGCTCTTTTCTCTTTTAGTAAGCTGCTATTAAATCTAAAGAAGAAACCTGTTACTGCCACGTAATTTATACTAATGGTATTTTACAGGCACTCTGTTACATGATCGTCATGTCATTAGTGCATTGAAGCTTTTGGAATACTAATTGTTTGTCACTATCTGAAACAGAAAATAATCCAATGAGTGCACTCAGCAGGATCGTCTGGTGACCAATCAGATCATACCTCAAAATATTCAATGAAATATATGAAAACAGTGAAAATAGAAATGGATTTTCATTTACCAGGGATGAAGATGTTGCCATTAAATACAATTTGTCATGAGATTAAAGATTTTGTGAATTCTTCAACTGGAAACAATCCTCGCAATTCTGTTTTCATTTTGTTGCAGGTCAATATTTTCTGATTTACAAAGCAATCACTTAAGCGAAAGAGTAGGAGATTGTTAAATTAATCAGTAAAATTTGTCCAGCGGTTTCAGACTCTATAATCAATACTGTACACTGATATTCTTAACTTACAATAAATTTACATCAAGCAAAAAATAAAGCAAACAGTACTTGTCACATGGTCTACAGAAGATACCCACTATCAAGGAAAGGATTGTTTAATAATACCCCAGAACACTGTTGTTGTTTTTATTCAGAGGTTTTAAGGTATATGGTCTTTAGCAGGGTCTTTAGCAGAAACCAACAACCATCACATAGGCTACTCTTTCTGATTAGCAGAAGAGATCTTTTATATGAGCTTTCCCACAGACTGGACAGCACATTTACGGCCTTTGATAAACCAGTTGTGGACCACCGATTGGAGCAAGTGGGGTACACCTATTCACTGAGCCTTGCAGAGCATACACTTTGGGATGGTGCCGGTATCGAGATTAAAAATCCCATGACCGTACCGAGATTTAATCTCAGTACCCAACAGCCATGAGTCTGACAACTCAGCAACTGTGCCACTAGGATGGAGCGGGATGGAGCACAAATGGTAGCATTTCTGCCTGTGAACCGGTCGGTCGTCAGATCAATCCTTCTCAGTAGACCATTTGCCATTTGGCCTATTTTCCATTTCAAACTAGTGGTCCACAACTGGTTCACCAAAGGCTGTGGTATATGCTGTCCTCTCTGTAGGACAATGCATATAAAAAACTCCTTGCTGCTTATCAGAAAGAGTAGCCTATGTGGCGGCAGCGGGTTTTCTCTAAAATCAATATGCCTGAATTACCATATGATTGACGTCCAACAGCCGATAAGATAAAAATCAATATGCTCTAGAGGCATCATTAAATAAAACAACTTTACTTTGTGCCACTAAGGCCAGTCAAACCAGTATCACTACATATGCTTGACTTCAATTACAAGAAGTGAGCCAGTGGTCCACTGGTAGGATACTGAACTCTCAAGCAGAAGAATATGGTTCAATACCCATTGGAGGCTGCCTCACAATTTACCAAATGTTTGGCATCCAATAAGTGATGATTAATAAATCAATGTGCTCTGTGGTTGAAAAAAATAACATCAATCACAAGAAAGGTGTTTTGTGTACTTTCTCACAGACAGACAGCCTAAACCACAATCTTTGTAACTCTACTCATGGAGTGACAAGTGATTGTAAGGCGAAATAGTTTAAAGTGGTCACATTGATGATCCAGCACTTTTCAGGAAGAGTTTCATTCAGCTCTGTTTGCACTCGCCTGTAAATAGAAATTGCAGTTTTTCTATACTCACCTTTTTTTTTCATTTCATTTTTGTCATGTGAAATTCAATAAAACTGCTCTATTATAAATTTCACACCTCACATGATTTTTAGGTAAGCAATGGACTGCTCTCCTGCTATTTGTAAATAGAGATGACTACACAAATCTTGACAGCCCATCTCACAGTGCACCCAAATATTACAACTTGACAGCCCATCTCATGGTGCACCCAAATATTACAACTTGACAGCTCATCTTACAGTGCACCCAAATATTACAACTTAACAGCTCATCTGACAGTGCACCCAAATTTTACAACTTGACAGCTCATCTCACGGTTAACCCAAATATTACAACTTAACAGCTCATCTGACAGTTAACCCAAATATTACAACTGGTACAGCACCCACATCTAGGATGTATTAAAACATTATAATGTATAAATCAGACTGCATCAAGGTTTCAAAAACCTATTAAAATTGCAACTACTATAAGTATAAGGTCACTTTAAAGTAGATTTGACACTATTTTCTGGCAAGATATCTGTAACTATATCCAATTTATAGTGGTATGACCATCATTTAATCTAACGAATGAATCTGTTGTATGAAGTCTATATAAAATGCATTGATTTTCCACCAAGTCTTGCTTAAGCATTAACCTGTAGACAATTTCACAGAAAATAAACACGAAGCATAGATATATATTATAGTGTCCTACTGTGAAGTGGTCAGTCATCGGATTGATCCTTTACAGTTTGGGTTATTTTCCATTCCAACCAGTGGTCCACAATTGGTTTGTCAAAGGCTGTGGTATGTGGTCCTGTCTGTGAGACAGTGCATATGAAAGACCCCTTGCTGCTTATCAGAAAGAGTAGCCTATTGGTGGCAGCGGGTTTCCTCTAAATACATATGTCAGAATGACCATATGATTGACTCAAGGAGAGAGCCTATGTGGTCCAGTGGTAAGACATTGGATTTTCAAGCTGAAGACAGTGATTCAAAACCCATCAGAGCCTGGTCCACACTTGACTACGTGTTAATATTACCACCTGTGATGTTAAAATCATTATACCGATGACTAATAAACCATGGTTTCTCAAAGAATTGTTAATTAGATTACAATCAATGTTTGTACTGTGATACTTTCATGGGTGTTAGCAGAAAATTTTCCAAAGACAGAAAGGCAAATGAGGGAACGTAGCGACAATCAAAATATAACTGATATTATATTTCTAAAAGACAGAATTCCGTCTGAAGACGGAAATTTGATATCCATGTACTTCCTTTTATGCTTTAGTTTATTTGTTCAAAATATTAAGGGAACTTTGAATTCTGGGTCCATTTTGGCCATACCTATATATCCTAATTTAAACATTTCATAGTAATGTCATGTCACATCATTGCTTTTGCTTTGCTACTCATTATTACAAATATTACTGTATTACTATAAATATTACACTGTATTACTATCAATATTACACTGTATTACTTTAAATATCACTGTATTACTACAAATATCACTGTATTATTATAAATATTTACAAATATTAGTATAAATATCACACAGTATTACATTAAATATTACTGTATTACTCGAAATATATTGTATTACTACAAATACTGTATTACTATAAATATCACACTATATTACTATAAATATTACATTGTATTATTACAAATATTACTCTGTTCCTTTTACCTTGTGTTATGTTTGAATATACCTTACTTATTTTGAACAGTATAAAACCATTAAGGAAAAAGCCATGCCTAAATCATTTCGAATGCTTATGCATAAAAGTAGTTGATTCTTAGGGAGATAAACAGTTTTATTCAAGTGGAATGCTGGAATGTTTAGTAATTTTAGTCTCAAACGTATTACAATATGACAGGTCTTAACCACTATTTATTTACGTAAATAACTCAGGAATTATTGTCTAGAAGTATAAGGTGTCTGAGTATTGCAGCTCTGAGTGCTTTGTCAGGTATACAAAGCAGGTTATAGTATCATCTATTTTTATAACAAGTAAGTACAAAACCGGCAGTTTCAGACACTAACAATAGAACTGCTATTAGGGAAACTAAACAATAATAACGTACTATCAGGAAATTAAACTATACCGGTCTCCATGGCGCAATGGTTAAGCTCTCAGTCTCATGGCTGGTAGGTACTGGGATCAAATCTCAGTCGAGGCATGGGATTTTTAATCTCAGTATCGGCTCCAATCCAGAGTGAGTGTTCTGCAAAGATCAGTGGGTAGGTGTATACCACTTTCACCGACCAGTGGTCCACAACTGGTTTAAAAAAGGCCATGGTATGTGCTATTCTGTATGTGGGATGGTGCATATAAAAGATTCCTTGCTGCTTATCGATAAGAGTAGCCACATTAGTGTGGCAGCAGCGGGTTTCGTCTCTCCCACTAACACTGTCCTGGACAGACAGCACAGGAAGCTGAGTTGTGTGCCCAGGATAGCTTGCTTGAAACTTAATTGGATATAAGCACACAAATAAATACAACCAACTAAACATTAATAATGTACAGCCAGGAAACTAAACTATAATAACATACCATCAAAGACATATCTGACTTGTAACTTACTGTAAAACATGAAATTAATGCATCCCCTAAATTAATGTGACAGTGGTTAGATTAAAATGCGACATAAAATCAATGAGAGTGGCCTCCCTTTGGTATAGTAGTTTCCAAACAACATGTTTATGCAGAAATCGGCCAGTAAAACAATTCCCTAAAATTAACTAACTAAATTGAGTTTAAACAGGGGTTTACCTGGCCTTTATAAAAGAGGGGTCCCTGGGACTCACCTGCTTTTCTTCAGATGGTCTCAACTTAAAACCTAAGGGTCTATAATTTAGTCAGGAATTGCAGAAAAACAGGTTTTGCATTAAGAAAAAATGTTTATTCTGTCTTTATTTTTATTTGTTTTATATTGAATAAATGAATTCTTTTTATGGCATTGAAATGTCCCAGTACACCATCCACCCTATTGTTTATTCATGACTAAGTCGATTACCGTATATAACCAAAACAGTTTTGATATTTTTATAAGAGTCCCATGGGACGCCGTGTTTCAGATTTTGGAGGTCCAGATGACATGTTATTGCATCCTTTATGCAGGTTTTGAGAGTCCAGTAAATCCTCAAATCCAGAATCCAGAAAAGAACCAAATGTTAATTTCCTAATGAAAAAAGTGAACACATAAAAGCAAGGCTATCATCACATGGTTGGCAACTTACCAGACTAGATGCTGAGTAAATACTTCTATTGCTTACCTGTACCGTAAGTTATGTCTTATGTTATTTTTAATAGTTTTTAAGAAAGTAGGATAAGCAGTTATCATGTACTGGTATTATTTAATGTCTGTTTTGTTTGAAGGACCCATCATACAGTCATTATAGTTAGAAATAAATGCATCATATTAAATGCAAATAACATGAACTCACATTTTTCACATTAATATGTTTCCATTAATTTCAAGATTTACAGTATCTCAAATGTGCGTTTAAGACTGAAATGATGGTTTTAATAAAATAACATTGTTTTCTTGTAATTTAACTACAGCTTTTAATAATAAAAAGAAATAAGAGAAATCAATAGACATAGAATTTGGAATGTCTCCTTTAAGCTAGAATGGAGTGGTTTGTATAATCAGTGTTATCATTTAGCAAAGATCATCAATTTTATACAAAACTATATCGAATTGCTTAGTGTCGGTGCACAGCCTAGCAGTATAACAACACAGATTATTAGTTAGCAGCATCTCTAAATGTGGAGTCAATCTAAATCTATCTTTTTTTTAATGACACCTCTAGAGCACATTGATTTATTAATCATCAGCTACTGGATGTAGAACATTTTTTAATTGTAACATGTTGTGAGTTTGAGCCAGCCTCCGACATGTTTGCACCAGTGTCCATCTAATTCAGATCCACGCAATGGAATGTAGTTCTGGGGATCAACGTCCAGCTAATGTTTAGTAGATCGTTAAACTTATCCTCACTCATCCTTAAGGGCTATTTTCTGTTTCTGTAAGTGATCCATGACTGGTATACCAAAGGCTGTGGTATGTGCTATACTCTCTGTGAGATAGTGCATATAAAAGATCCCTTGCTGCTTATTGATAATAGTTGCCACATTAGAGTGGTGGCAGTGTTTTGTCTCTCCTACTAACACTAACCTCTGTCCTGGAGAGACAGTTTAGAAAGCTGAGCTGTGTTCCCAGGACAGTGTGTTTCAACCTCAATTAGCTATAAGCAGGAAAGTAAGTACAACCAACCAAGAGATTACTGGATTACATGAATTTTGGTTCAGACTGAGTAAAGTAAAGTTTGTTTTATTTAACGACGCCTCTAGAGCACATTGATTTTTAATCTTTTCATCAGCTACTGGATGTCAAATGCATGGTCATTCTGACATATTTATTTAGAGGAAACCTACTGCTGCCACATAGGCTACTCTTTCCAATAAGCAGCAAGGGGTCTTTTATATGCACTTTTCCACAGACAGGACAGCACGTACCACAACCTTTGATGAACCAGTTGTGGACCACTGGTTAAACGGACAATAGCCCCAACTCTAAATTGGTCCACTGAAAAGGATTGATCCGATGATCAACTGCTTCACAGACAGACACAATCCCACTTGAGCTACATTCCACTCCCAGTTCAGACTGAGAGCACTGTAATTACATGAACACAATTTTATTAGTTTTAAGTAAAATGCTGGATATACATTAGGAAAAGGATTAGTATATTTGTGATTACAGATACAACTTGTATACCGAAATTAATACAGCTTTAAAAAATTGATTTATGTATTACCAAGTATAAATATAGCTCTGCCAACTGGGAGTGGAAAATCTGTTTATAAACTGTTGATGTGAGCTAGTTATAAATCAAAACACATAGTATCTTGCTTAGAACCTTAGTCAAAGTTAGATTCCAGGGCTTGTTTTGAGAATCTGAGAATCTAATTGCTGTAATATTCCATTAAATGAAAATCATGGGAATTCAATTAAATTCACAACAAATCAATCTTTAAAATTTTAATATTTAATTCACCAGATACATGTCGCATCATGCAATATCTATCAGAAAATGACCAATGGTCCACAACTGGTTCATCAAAGCCCTTGGTATGTGCTGTCCTGTCTGTACATAAATGCATATAAAGGATCCCTTGTTGCTAATCGGAAAGAGTAGCTTATGTGGTGGTAGTGGGTTTCCTTTAAAATACCATGAGTCAGTGAATACCATATGTCTGACACCTAACAGCCACTGAATGTGCTAGGTTGTCATTAAACAAATAATCCTTGGTTGGTTGGTTGTATTTATTTTCATGCATATATCCAATTAAGGTTCAAGCACGCTGTCCTGGGCACACAACTCAGCTTCCTGCGCTGTCTGTCCAGGACAGAGGTTAGTGTTAGTAGGAGACACGAAACCCACTGCTTTTCTATAAAAAGCAAGGGATCTTTTATATGCACTATCGCACAGACAGAATAGCACATAACACGGCCTGTTAAACCAGTTGTGGACCACTGGTCGGTGTAAATGGTATACACCTACTCAATGAGTCTTGTGGAGCACTCACTCTTGAGTTGGAGCCGACACGGAGATTAAAAATCCCAAGCCTCGATTGAGATTCGATCCCAATACTACCAGCCACGAGTCCGATAGCTTAACCACATCGTCTTTGACAACAAGTATTAGTAGTCAAGAAAACCACAATGAGCTGTGTTGTTATAAACGTGTTCTTTTAGATGGCATTACCATCGCGTGTTACAGTGCCGTGCCAGCAAGCATTAGACCAAGTCTCCGCTTCTTGACAGTTCTCCGTCGCCTCTCCAAGAGTCTTAAACGCATACTTCCACGGACCCTTGACCTAATTAATTTCCAAACAAAGAATTAATTTTAAATATAACATTTGATTTGTTCATAGAAATACTTCATTCAACTACTTACATAACCACCGCATCTCGCTTATTATCAATATCTTAAACATAATAATTGAATTATGGTAACGAATCATAAATCATAAACCATAAACTCGACATGAAATTTCCTATACCATGGTTCAGGTAAAACTTCATGCGGATCCAGGGGGTAAGGGGAGGGGTCCAAGAGGTGAGGATCCCCCTTTTCTAGAATTTTATTTTATTTTTTACCATTTTCTGAGTGGAAGGACATGAACATTAACCATTACCCCCCCCCCCCATTTCTATTCACTCATCTCTTTTGGACCCCCCTTTTCAGAAATCCATATTTGGACACCCCCTTTCAGAAATTGTGCACCCACGCCTGTTGCGTGATATCAAAGCGAGATCTAGTATCACAAATGCATTTAAGTGTCATTCGTAATCAATATTTAGACCACAAAGCCCCTTAAATTCCGTGTGACTATGCCTTTAAATTCCGTGAGAATATGCCTTTAAGAATGTAAAAGATACGGCCGCCTGGCGTAATCTGTTTACGGTTTCGTTTCCATTGAACGCATCCCGTGGGCACAGACTAGGACATAATGAGTCTTAGACCGCAATCCGCTACGTGATGACTTCATTGCACGTTCGTTTGGTTCTACTTATTGCCGTTCTACTCGTCTCCGTGGCGCAGTGGTTTAAACACTGTCAGTCTCATGGCTGGTAGGTAATGAGATCAAATCTCAGTTGAGGTATGGGATTTTTAATCTCGATTTCGGCTCCAACCCAGAATGAGTGATCCGTAAGGCTCAGTGGGTAGTGATACCAAACTTGCACCGACCAGTGGTCCACAGCTGGTTTATCAAATGCCGTGGTATGTGGTATCCTGACTGGGGTATCGCATATAAAAGTGCTCTTGCTGTAAATCGGAAAGTGTAGCCTATGTGGTGGTAGCGGGTTTCCACCAAAGACCATGAGTCACAAAACACATTTATCTGCTCAATAAACATCGTGCTGGAGTGTCGTTAAACAACCAATCGTTAACTTTCGGTTGTACTTATTTTTCTGCTTACTAGTATACCCAATTAATGTTCAAGTACGCTGTCCAGGTTACTCAACTCGTTACTGATCTTTCTCTTCACTTTTCCTTTAGCAGCATCTTATTTCTGTGCCAGCGGAATTGTGGGGCTAACGTTTTCCCAAAGACTTTGTAAGGAGACGATTACCTTCGTGTTTCTAATGTAAATATAATGTCACGGTAAAAAAAACAAGTAAAGTTTGTTTTATTTAACGATGTCTCTAGAGCACATTAATTTTTATCTTATCAACGACTACTTGACGTCAATCATATGGTCATTCAGTCATATTTATTTGGAGGAAACTCGCTGTCGTCACATAGGCTGCTCCTTCCGATAAGCAGCAAGGAGTCTTTTATATGCACCGTCCCACAGACAGTACAGCACATACCACGACCTTTAATGAACCAGTTATCGACCACTGGTTGGAACTGAAAATAGCCCAAACTGAAAATGGGTCCTCAAAGAATGATCGATCCGACGACCGACCGATTCACAGGCGGACACCCTACCGTTTGAGCTACATAATGTCAAGGTCTCTTTTGTTTACATTTAGAAACTTTGTTGGTTGAAAGAAATCTCAACTGATTGAAAAGTTCAGATGATTTCGATATGTGCCTCCATGGAGGTGTCTTAGAGAAGATATAATGTCAAGGCTACAAAAACCAAACTTTTTTCTTTTACCCTATTAATAACATTTTCTGTTTAGTTTTCTTTAGGTTAATTTTATTTCTTATTCACTTGACCTATTGGTTCTGTCCCGTCCCCAGGGATTGTAAGACAATCTAACGGTTTGAGTTGATGCTTGGCCAACAGTTATTTATAATTATTTAGCGGGAAAGAGTTATTTATAGCTATTTGGCGGGAAGGAAAGTTATTTATAGCCATTTGGCGAGAGGGAGAATTATTTAAATCTGTTTGGCGGGAAGAAGTGTTATTTATAGCCATTTGGCGGAGGGAGTGTTATTTATAGCTCTTTGGCGGGAAGGAGTGTTATTTATAGCCATACGGCGGGAAACCGCGGAAATGAGTGTCTATTACTGTCAGAATGGAGTAGATGTCGATGAATTCTAAGCTTGTGTATTTCATGCACGGATCAGTCTGAATTAGATTATTTGCAATAACATCCAGTCACGGGAAGGTCAGTTATTTAGCCGGATTGACTACAACCGACCCTTGATGGTGCAGTGGTTAAGTTATCGGTCTCCTGTCTGGTAGGTACTGGGATCAAATCTCAGTCGAGGCATGGACATTTTAATCTCGATACCGGTTCCAACCCAGAGTGAGTGCTCCGCAAGGCACAGTGGGTAGGAGTACACCACTTATACCGACCAGTGGTCCACAACTGTTTTAATCAAAGGCCGTGGTATGTGCTGTCCTGTCTGTGGGATAGTGCATATAAAATGTCCCTTGCTGTTTATCGATAAGAATAGCCACATTAGTGTGGCGATATCGGGTTTCATCTACATCTCTCCTAACACTAACCTCTGTCCTGGACAGACAGCACAGGACGTTGAGCTGTGTGCCCAAGACAGCGTGCTTGAACCTTAATTGGATATAAGCAAGAAAATAAATACAACCAACCACCTTACAGGGTATTAAGCATACTTATCATATAGTAAGTTCCGGGTTGTGTCAGTGATGAGTAAAACAATGACAAGGGCGATATGAAATTGCGGGGAGGGATTTTTATGTGATCTAGAAGTGTTGGTACAAACACTATAGATGTTCGTCGGAGTCCCGAGACACACGAAATCTGGCGAAGATGGTAACGGATTTAAAGTGACATCAATTTAGATGTATTTTGTGTATTGTGCTATTTCAGTTAATTTTTTAAAACTAAATTATGTTTTCTAAATAAATCAGTTCTGAATTACTGAATTATAAATTTACAGCGAACATGATAATATCGAGGGAAGTAATTTTGTTGAAATTCTGTTTAAATCATGATTTTTACAGGGGAACATCTTTGAACACAAAGACGAATACCAGGGTAGGGTGGGTGGAACTGTTTAGGTGGTGTGTCATGCAATTACAAAAAATGTAACCAAAATATGTTTTTCGGGTATGATTTGAAAAATGCTAAAAATATCTACTGGTACTTAACTAGGTTTTTTCAGTATATATCGAATTCACCTTATGTCAGATTTGGGTGAACCTTTTATTTATATAATTATAACCAAAATCTGATATAGAGTTTGCATTCGATCCATGGGCGTAAATCCCTGGTGGGGGACGGGAGGGGGGGGGCACGTCCCCCACTTTTTTGACGGGGGGGGAGCCTCTATAATTATCCCCCCCCACTTTTGGCTTAGAAAAGCTGAAAATTTCAGTGAAATTAAAATTTAAATGCCTAAATAAGAATCTTTACCAGTATTTCTCGTTATTGTATCAATGTAACACTTAACCATGTCGTCTTAGCGCAAATATACCGAAATACACAAGCGGTCTATAATGTTGGGAGAGGGGGAGGGGTGTGGTGGTGACAGCGGGATGGTCCGTCCCCTCCCCCACTTTTTGGACAAGGGTATGTTCCGTCCCCCCCTCCACTTTCAGGAACGGATTTTCGCCCTTTATACGATCCGCCAGTGCCCACCCACTCCCAGTATCGTTCCTGTGGGTCTGTATGTAATTCGACTAAAGCGATTGTTTAATTTGGCAGACTATTGGATCGTTCAAGATTACCTGTTCATTTTAAACTGCTAACAAATCTCGTCCATTCTCACGAGAGATTCATATTCGTATCAATCACTGCACGATACTTTGTCAAGGGAAATAACTCTATATATTGAATATTATCATGCATTAAGAATATGTCTTGTTTTGGGTTCATTGTGGTCCTTTGAGATTTGTTGCGGGTTATTCGATAAAACATTTCTAGACGATATTAATACGTCTGAGTTTCAATGGGGGTAGGGACCTGATTGGAACGGGGAAAAAAACAGCCAGAGAATATAAGTCCACAAAGGTGAATGAAACAAATGATGTCAGAAATAAGACTTACTTATTTAACCCTCTTTGTGCTAAGAAGTGCATAAGACTGTAACCAGAGATCGCCACTGCTGCCCGTCTTTTGTCAGTTTTTCCAGCAGCCCCCAACTCAGACTCTACTCTCGGATTTCCTTTTCCTACAGCCCCCAGCTCAGACTGCCCTCTCGGATTTCCTTTTCCAGCAGCCCCCAACTCAGACTGTCCTCTCGGATTTCCTTTTCCAGCAGCCCCCAACTCAGACTGCCCTCTCGAATTTCCTTTTCCAATAGCCCCCAGTTCAGACTGCCCTCTGATTTCCTTTTCCAATAGCCCCCAGTTCAGACTGCCCTCTCGGATTTCCTTTTCCAGCAGCCCTCAACTCAGACTGTCCTCTCGGATTTCCTTTTCCAATAGCCCCCAGTTCAGACTGCCCTCTCGGATTTCCTTTTCCTATAGCCCCCAGCTCAGACTGCCCTCTCGGATTTCCTTTTCCTACAGACCCCAGCTCAGACTGTCCTCTCGGATTTCCTTTTCCAGCAGCCCCCAGCTCAGACTGTCCTCTCGGATTTCCTTTTCCTACAGCCCCCAGCTCAGACTGTCCTCTCGGATTTCCTTTTCCAGCAGCCCCCAACTCAGACTGTCCTCTCGGATTTCCTTTTCCAATAGCCCCCAGTTCAGACTGCCCTCGGATTTCCTTTTCCAATAGCCCCCAACTCAGACTGCCCTCTCGGATTTCCTTTTCCTACAGCCCCCAGCTCAGACTGTCCTCTCGGATTTCCTTTTCCAGCAGCCCTCAACTCAGACTGCCCTCTCGGATTTCCTTTTCCAGCAGTCCTCAGCTTATACTGCCCTCTCGGATTTCCTTTTCCAGCAGCCCTCAACTCAGACTGCCCTCTCGGATTTCCTTTTCCAGCAGCCACCAGCTCAGACTGTCCTCTCGGATTTCCTTTTCCAGCAGCCCCCAGCTCAGACTGCCCTCTCGGATTTCCTTTTCCAATAGCCCCCAGGTCACTG